>PVKN010019460.1:0-16352 GCA_004027915.1 Capromys pilorides | reverse complement strand
ACTCAGACAGCTAACTAGCCTCTCTCTCCTCCTTACATTATAATGCAAATTACCTGCTCCAGGGCAGGTGTGGCACTGACACCCACAATAATCTATTATAAATTTTTCCATGACTGTGTGAGGCTTTGGTGGGGGGGGGGGGACACATAGACACAAACCATCGCAATTATCTCTGAAGATATGACAATGATCTTAAGGTGTGACGAAACAATTTGAAGTCCCCTCGTAACAATGGATCAGCAAGTCTGCCTTGTTCTTTCTATGGAGATGTGAAACCTCACTGGCACACACTGAAAATATACTTGTATTTGCAATAAGGGGGATTAAAATCATATTTATTTAACTCAAAATATACATAATGTTAAAGAAATAATAGTGCATTATCTAGTCAATATAATATCCCTTTCTAGTAAACAGGTCACATCTGTATGGCCAAGTTCTATAAACTATAACAGATATCCCTGAATTGGAGTGGGTGTTCCTTAGCTAAGTTCTTTATTTCATGTGTGTTTTTGGAAAACATTCCTGCTTTGATATCGAATGATGTAGCAAACACAGTATGTGTGGTCCCTGGATAGTAAATTGGCTTCGCCTATACTGTATATGTAATTGCTTCTAGAGCAAATTGACACTTTCCTGCAGTGCCTGTAGGTCTGGACATGCTGCTAGCCAAAGGCCATAGACCTCTAGTTTTAGAGATGGAAATATTTGTAAAAGAATAGAAAAAGAAAAGATGCCTGTTAATTTTGATTTAGAGCAAGAACGTTTCACAGTTTTAGGCTAAACACAGACATACGAATAAAGAAAGGAAAGAAAGAACGCTTTTAATACATATTGTGTTGATTTTTTTAATAAAAGCAGATCCTTTTGATTTTCTTATGTAGTTTTTGGCATATATTATGATTTTAAAGATATGTTTTAACTCAATCACAGAGAGGTCAGTTTGCTCTATGGCCTTTGAGAGGAGTAGCAGTTTTGACTCTTGGCTGTCTCTCCTACCTTACTCTATCTCCTCTAAGCTAAAGGTTTTGAAATCTAATCCTTTTTTTTCCACTATGCGTTTTGCATCTACCCAAGTCTACCCTTTTTCCAGTGTAAGAAAGTGAAGTAGTACTCACAGATATTCCTAAACATGCCCTTCCTTGCCCCTGCATGGAATTCACATGCTTCCAAAAGGAGACAATAACTCAACCACGTTCACATTTCTTTGTCTTTTTATTTTCTAAGATTTCGTTTTCTTAAAAGCATAGATACGACTGAGAATGGAGCTCAGTGGTACAGCACTTGTCTAGCATGCACAAGGCCTGGGGTTTAATCTGCAGTAGTTTTATTGAAGCATTAGTTTTTAAGCCAGTTTTTTTTAGAGGTGACATTAAGTTTTAAAAATGGCAGATTGTAGACAGGGATTTATATGGTATGGAATTCTCAGACTTAGCTCTTATCAAAGAGGCTGTGCTTTTCTAACAGAGAAGGGACAACAACTTCTAGGGCAGGAAGACAGAAAAGAAATTTGCCATGGTCTACTGAGAGTTCTTCCTTGGTCACCATGTTTCTTCAACCTTCTCTGGCTTGACAGAAATAAATTCACCAGTAGGTGCATCAATTGGATAAAGTGAAGCCAGACAATATAAAGATGCAACCTAGTTATTTAGATATCTCTAAAACAGAAGTCTCCAGCTCTTTTGGCACCCGTGACTGGTTTCCTGGAAGATAATCTTCAGTGCATTGAGAGGTGGATTAAGGGCGCACATTGGGGATAATCTGAGCCCATTACATTATACTGCATATTATTATTATCACTGTTGTATTGTAACATACAATGAAATAATCGTACAGTTCATCATAATGCAGAATTAGTTGGTCCCATCAGAGGGTGATGGGAGACAGTGATGCCCGAAGTATCTTCACATCTGATCTATTCCATAATCTTGTTTTAATTGCTGTCATTACAGAAAACCCTGATTCACAAAGATTGGACACTGGAAATGGAAACAGGCTTTTCTGTGTTTTTGTGACAACTTCAGAATATTATTCCTGGACTTTAGTCCTGAATACATGAAGATTTTATGTTGTTTCAAGCATACCTTTAAGACTCACTGTGATTTGCAGTCTTAAGCAGTTGATCCTCCTCTGACAGGAGAAATTGATTCACCTGGCTTATTCACAGATGGGTGCTGGGTCCATTTCTTCCCAGTTTGGAGGTCTTTTGTGGGAATAGTGTTCAAAGTCTTTTGAAAGCTGAGCTAGATGATCATGTACCTGCTGAGAGAATGAAGTCTCTGGCCCAGTCTCTTAAAATCTCTATTAATATTTGAAATATGTAAAAAAGAAAAAAAAAACATCAGTGTTCATGCATCCCCCCATAACTCCTGTTTGGAATATACCCACTTTATCTGCTGACTTGAACAAAGTTGTCATTCTTCCCCAAAGTGATTGATTGAGCAGGGTAAATATGTCACTCAAGAAAGCAAGGTGTCAGTGAAGCATGCTGTCAGATTTTCTAAAATCTCTTGAGTGCATTTTCTAATTCAAAAAATTTGAACATTGTTTTTTTCTTTTTTATTGCATTTATTTTCTTTTTTAATGTGACAGTTTCAAAACATGTGAGCAGTACATTTCCAGTATTTGATACAATGTATATTGTTGTCCTCCTAGTAGTTATTACAGAGCACAGGGTGTAGATGTGATAATTTTTCTAATCATTATTGGTACAAAAATTTATTTCTCATTGAACAAGAGAAAGTAGTTGTATACATAATCCATTGTTCCATAATTGCAGTGGATTATTGGCAAAAATGGCAATGTTGGAAGCTGTTGATTTAAGCCTTTTACAGCTGAGCATACTAATCTAGCTTTATGTTTTATGCCTCGTGGTTAAACATTTCTGCTGGGTGCTTAAGGGCAAGTTAAAGCAAGACCTGCATAACAAAACATGGAACTTTTGTATCTCCCAAGATTAGTCAAATCACCTCAGGGTTTACTTTGAAACCATGTACAATGCTTTGTATTGACATAAATTTTGCCGTTAGAAAAACATTTCACTTGTATACAGAAGATAAGATTTGTGTACTCTGCATCCATCTTCTTACAGAACTGCATAGAGAGACAGGACAGGTGCCTCGCACCTTAATGTGGTTGATGACTTTGATCACACCCTGTGAAATGTTGCTCTGTTTAGGTGACATTTTTGTCATAGTACAAAGACTCATTTAGAAGCAACTTACTTTACTCACCTAATGACACCAGCAAGCTATCCATTTATAGCATTCACTTTGTGCCTTCAGACACCAATGCAAAAGGATCAGTCCAGTTTTCCTGATATATAGTCAAGAGCTTGAATAGTTCTGCAGCTATGGTTTTGTTTGGCAATGAATATGCACATTACATAGCCTTGTACACATCCTTCTGGAAAGTATATCTCCCCCAAATGAGTCTTGTTGCCTATTGTGAATAGGGGATAACTCAGAAACCTGTGTTGCATACTCTGGGGACTCAGTTCTGTCTAAGAATTGTTTATCTTCTGCTGTTTCATCAGTCCATCTAGTTATGGTCCTAGATGAAAGAGGAGCACACACCACCTTTTGAGCTATCATTTTTAAAAAATTCGCAACGAATGTCTTTAGCAGCAGTCAAGATGAATTCTTTATTGATAGTAAAGGGCTTTTTAGTTTTATCAATGTAGTTAGCCATTAAAAATGATATGCTCAGTGTGTATACATTTTATGAAGTGGTAGTCTTCAATAAGTAAGTCTGTTCTTTGTGTGTATGCTTTTATGTTCTTTTGAAAAACTTGAAAGGCTCATCTTCTAATGCAGGATGCCAGGTGCCATATATTATACAAAGCAGATCCAGAGCACGTGACTCACCTCCTTCAATAAACCCCTAATTTAAGTAGGATTTGGGATTTTCTTTTAATTGCAGTTCTCTTTTTGCTGTCAAATTCAGATTCTTCTGCATCTTATCCATTCTTACTCCCTTTTCAAAGAAACTCTCAGTGACATTTATATTTCCTTCATTTTGGTTAGGATTAGCTTGTAGGATTATCAAAACTGAGACCAAGACAAGTGTGCAGTGCCTGGATAGAAGTAGTAAACAAAATAATCAATCAGCCTTGTAAAGATGAAAGCAAGCATCAGATTTTGACTTAAAGCCTGCTCCCAATACAGTTGTATAATGAAGGTACAACTCATTTTCCACTATAAAGCCTGCCACCAGGTTCATCTTGTCACTCACTGGTAAGGTTTTGATATGAATCTGTAAGCAACTAATTTATATGGTCTTTGTGCAGTCACAAATCTCTGTTAATGTTCGTGTATTTGTAGCCACTGCCCAGAACTAGCATCACTACCTCAGCTTCACCATGGGTCATCAAGGATTAGATTACCACAGGTAGCCTACAATCTAGGTTCTTCTCATGTGCACTGCATGAGAGGTTCTTGCTCCTATGAGAGTTTAATTCCACTGGTGGTCAGATGGGAGGCAGAGCTCAGGCAGTAATGTGAGCAAGAAGGAGCTATTATCAACACAGATGAATTTTTGCTTGCTGGCTTGTCATTCATGTCCTGCCTGTGTAGTGCAGATAGACCTAGCCAGAATCCAGTATTTATCTAGGCTCAGGGATTGGGGATCCAAGCTCCAATGGCAACCAGTTTCATTGTATAAGTTCACCAGGGGCTGCTATCCTTATTTTGCTGTGTGTGCACACAGAATACCTCACTTCCCTTTGCCTTAGGACACCTCACAAAAGCTTTGTCTCTTTAGTGCTTATTGCTCCTTGAACAAGAGGGCCAAGGTGTGTATGGAAGATGAGGGGATTATAAATCACATTAACATGAAGTTATGACAGTCTTTTTTCTTTCACCCTTCCTCTATTCCAAGAGTGCGTTCTTCCTGAAATAAGAATAAATAAGGAGGTAAACAGGACCAAAAAATATTTTGGTAATGTAGATAAAGAAAGACATGAATTTGAATGTATGCTTCCTTCAGGGTACTCTGCACTGTGCTAGGGTTTGTTCATGTATTATTCTCAGCACAGCCCCTCTCTCAGCATAACCCAGCATAATTTATCCCACATTTTACACAAGTTAACTGAAAATCAGAGAAATTAAGTGACTGAGGTCACATGATTAATTAATGCCATAACTTTGTTTTTGTTTTGTTTTGTTTTGTTTTTCCATATGCTATGTGTCTTTTCACTAAAGATCAAAGTCTGTTATTTAATGATTGGAAAGAAGTCAGTAAGGAAATAGTGACTTTAAACTCTAACTGTGCAAATAGATTTTCTATCATCTTTAATGTTTCTGTCCTCAAATTATATACCAATTTAAAACAGTTTTGCCTCCTTTTTTTTTTTCCCATGTATTTATTATAAGACCTACAGGGTCTCACTGCACAGATTGGATTCATAGTTATTCTCCTGTTTTCATTCTCCCAAGTGGTGGGATTACAGGCACACACCACCACACCCATCTCAGTCACCATCTCAACAAGCCCCAGGGGTCAGGCCAGCATGGAGTACTGGGGATCAAACCCACGTAAGAGGCTGCTTTAGTCTGTTGAGCTATCTGGCCAGTTCCTGCCTCCTTCTTAAATCCAGTTAGAAAATTCTGAGAGTCCCATACATGTCCAGTTGACCAAATTTGAGTGACACTGAGGCAGCACTACAAGCTTCCCTCAACTCTAGACACATAAGTCGATGGTGTTGCCATCTCCTACAGATAGCTCACTTGCTTCACGAGTTGTGAGTTTTAATCAGTGTACTCTTACCCTCCATGGTCCCTGGCTCCCGTATGAAAACAATTCTTGGGCATTGGTTTGCTCAAGGCAAACAAATAGGGAACAACTAGGTCATATTAAACCTAGTTCCAAATGAGAAACACGTTGGTTGCTGGTGCCTTCAGGAACATGGTATTCTTCAGAAAATATTGCTGTAGAAAATATGCGGTTGCATTTGAGGGGGACATTTGAACTGTGTTTTGTTTCACTATTTGTTTTCTGTAACCGCTGATGCTGCCCCAAGTATCATCTTACAATCAGACCACTTGGTGATTATAATATTTTCTAGTTAAATGACATTTAAGGCCTCATTTTATGAGCTCCAGCATAATTGGCTAATTTGGTAAACTCCAGATGTGTGAGATAATGTGCCACTCATTTGAGTGCCTTTCAGACGGCCTAAATGGCACAGCCCCAGGAGGCATAATCACTCCTTCTTGTTTTCATTAAGAAAGGGAATGAGTGACTTGTGACACAGACAAAAGAAGCGGGATGTCTAGGTTTTAAATCATCAATTTAGTAAGATTCGGACATTTCCTTGTTGGCGGACTCATTCTGAAACCTTTGGCTACACTGGATGTCTTTGTGGATCTACCCTTTGAGAAGTCCTTTGCCAATCTGTATGGCCAGCTGATTGTTAAAGCACCCTCAGAAAACAGACCTGCTCTGGAGGAAGTGCCCTAGGCCAAGCAATCTCTGCACCCTCGGGGAGAACTGGGGGACCATGTTGGAGCTGCAGAGACAAAAGCAGAGGTAACTCTTCCCACAGCCAGAAATTCTAGTGGGCTCCACAGTCTGCATACTTACCACCTAAACTGAGTTCCAACTTCACAATGCTCAATAGTTTTGCTGTCTTCTTCTCTCCACTAAGAGAAACCACTTCATCCACCCAGCACTGTCATGCTGGAGTAGGGTGGACAGTTCTGGGCATGACAGTTTCCTTACCCTGGAGCTGGTCTCTTTTGTCTGCAGATCCAGTCAAATTCACATACAGGGGAATCTTCACTCAGATGGGATCAGTGCCACGCCCCAGAGCTAATCTGCAGTGTACCTCAAGTATGTGCAGGTCACATAATGTTGACTGAAACTCTGGTTTTCCCAAGAGAAATCTGCTTTTGATAGGTGCCAGAGGTGTTTTGTGACTTCTCTAATCAGTTTCCTAGTACCTGACTGTGTTTTTTTCTGCTCTCATATTCCTAATCAGCCCCTCCCTCATTCCCGCCAGAGCTTCCTTGAATACATCATTTTTTCATAAATATAGGAATGATGACTAAAGAAAATAGGCCCAGCTACTTGGGATTCCACACTGCAAAGATCAGTTCTAGCTTGCCCCAACTGCTTAATGGTGTAAAAAACAGCAAGCTTTTTTTTTTTCCTTTATCTTGGGAAAAAGAAAGAAAAAGGAAATTTAAAAGGTAAAGTTAGAATTTGAAGAATCCACTAAACCAAACTTTATCTGGTAGGTCTTATGAGTGACAAGTCCAGGTCTACATATGGCTTCTGGTAACCCGAAGCCATTTTAGTCTTCCAAATCTCATGCTTTGGAAAGGAAGACAGGAGGTGATTGACTCAATCATGGAAATGCCATCATTATTCTTGAATAGTCTTTGTTCCTTCTTAAAATGGTTGAGGGCCAGCCTGATAAGCTCAGCAGTCTAAAGCACCTGCTCAGGCAAAGAAGAGCGACTAGGGTTCGATCCCTAGCCTGCCATACTGGTCCTGTGCCCTGGGCTCACTAAGAAGGCTACTGAGACTGGGTGTGGTGGCAGGTACCTGTTATCCCAGCACTTGGGAGGCTGAAAACAAGAGAATCACTATGGATCTGATCTAGATGGTGAGACCCTGTAGATCTGTCCTAAATACAGAATGAATGAATGAATGAATGAATAAATGGTTTAGACTGGGTGTGGTGGCCCAGCACAACAATAATCCCAGCACTTCTGAGGCTGAAGCAAGAAGATTGCCATGAGTTCAAAGCCAGCCTAGGCTACATAGTGAGTTGAAAGCTAGCCTGAACTACAGGAAAAAAAAAAAAAAAGGTTCCTTACTAGATGCAGCGGCACATCCCCGTAATCCCAGCTATGGATATGGAAGGCTAAGAAAGGATTACAAATTGGAGGCAAACCTGGACAATTTAAGGAAATGCTCCCTTAACTATATAAAAAACTAATGAGCTGGGGATGCAGTCCAGTGCTCCTTTGGTTCAATCCCCAGTACCTCTTGTGTAAACGGCCCATTGGTTTCCTCACAGAATTAATTCTAGGATCCTTAGAGGACACCAAAATTCATGAATGCCCAAGTCCCTTAGATATGTGCATATAGCCTGAATCTATACGTTTGATTGCTTAAAATCATCTCTAGATTATTTATAAGTAAAACAATGCAAATGCCATGACAACAAGGAAAATGATAAGAAGAAAGTCTGCACATATATAGTTCAGATGCAGTTTTTGAAAAATAATGTCAATCCATGGTTGATCAGAACCTTGAATACAGAACTTATGAATGTCAGGATCCCTGTGGCATCAACTGTAATCTCCATTTACAGAAAATGTGTGTGGCTAAAAATTTTAAATGTAGAATTCTTGCTCAACCTTGAAAATGGCAGGACAAAGAATAAGGGAACGAATACCACAGGAAAATGGTCAGTAGCTTATTTGAGTCTTAGAAAACAAAAACAGTCCACTGAACCGTTGCACATTATTTGACATTCATATTTTACCATATTGGCACCACTGAGAAAGTGTGGAGTTGTCAAACAACCCCACCAGCTGGTAACGTGGACCAGGCTCTGCTCCCTCCTCCCAGTCACAGAGCCGACAAGTTTCCACAGTGCTCAGAGAGCAGCATCCAGTGCCGATATGTCCCAGATGGAAGATCCCTTTTCTAAATCAGAGGGCTTTTATTCTACCTGCAGAGTGACCTTTACAACAGTGTCACTCCTAGATCTCTCTGCTGTCATCACTGCAGACTGCAAGCTGACAATCACAACGGACACCCCCACCTCACACGGCAAGGTCTTCTGATTTACGGACTGGTCTTTGGACCAAAGAATAAGTGAAAACGTTTACAGTGCTATCAGCCTTCAGAGAGGCCCGATTAAGAGACCAGACCCAGCCTCATTCTGCACAAGGTGCTGACAGGAGGAAAAGAGGCCCAGGTGTGTGTGTGGGGGAAGGGGTTGTCTTGGTTTCTTTCACGTTGGAAATGTTTCCAGGCCTTTATTTTAGCTTATTCTGGGTTTCTGATGAGTTAGAGTATAGTAACCTTAGAGCAAAATAATACCTTTGCAAAAAACTGAAATAGTTTTTAAAGCAATTGTTAGACTGAACATTTGCAGATGAAAATGCAGGGAGAAATCCTCTTAAAATGTAGCAGTCTTTTGCTTCCTTCGTTAGATTGATTCCTAGGTAGATCATTTTTTGGATGCTATCATGAAAGGTGTTGTTTCCCTAATTTCTCTCAGTGAGCTTGTTATTTGTGTGCAGGAAGGCTATCGATCTTTGACTTTCAAATTTTTATACAGCTACAGCACTGAAATTGGTTATTAAATTAAGAAGCCTTCTGATGGAGGTTTTGGGATCTACGTAGAGGATCATGTCATCTGCAAATAATGATGATTTAATTTCTTCCTTTACTATTGTTATTCCTTTTATTTCCTTCTCTTGTTTAATTGCTCTGGCTAATGTTTTCAGAACTATATAGAATAGGAGTGGTGCTAGTGCACATCTCTGTCTCATTCCTGATTTTAGAGTGAAAGCTTTTAGAGTTTCTTTCCCCTATTTATTATGATGTTGGCTGTTGGTTGGTCATAGATGTGATGAATGACTAAAGAAGATCTGGATTTTTTTAAGTACTCTCCCATAAAGAAGGATAAGTTTGAGAAATTTCTAGGTAAATATATGTACCTTGAGGGCGTAATTTTAAGTGACATAAACTGGACCCACATGTGTCAGTGCTGCATGGTTTGGGGTTTCTCAGGTATGAGAAACTGAAAGTGTAAATAAAGACTGAAAATGGGTGATAGATATTGTGAAATAGGAAGAAAGTGTTCAAATGGGAACTAGGGATGGGAGAGGGGGAAAGGAAGAAAGGGAAAGGAAAAGAAAATGATGAAAAGGGAAGGAAAAATGGAAACATTGCTTTTGTAAATATGCAGGGTAAAGGAGTTGAAGGGAGGGAAGGGGAATGAGAAAAGAAAGAATCAAGTTATGTCATGTACAGGTATAAACTCACTATGACAAATGTGATCAATATGTGTACATAAAATATGCCAATAAACACAATTTTAAAAAGCTATTTAAAAACATTCTTATTCCTGGATCTTATTTTCTCATTGTGCAGAATAACATAGCCTTGATTTAACAACTACGTAGAGGCTAATATTTTATCTTCATTGTTGATTTGGTACAGTTCTAGGCTAGTCTCAAGACTTGAACAGTACTCTTTTTTGTGTGCAGGGTCTCACTACTTAGCTCAAACTCGTCGTGATCCTCTTGCTTTCAGCCTCCCCAGCACTGGTATTACAGGTGTGCACCACCATGCCTGGACTCAATCACCAGTTCATTATGCCCAGGGGTGGAGGGGCTGGCATGGGGTGTCAGGGATCAAACTCTGGCCCTTGTGTTTATCTAATCAGGTGCTTAGTCCATTGAGCTATCTTTCTGGCCCTTGAATGGTACTTTTCTTCTAGGTGATTTCAAACTAAAGGAAGGGAGAAGGTTTTGATACTATTATTATACTGCTGATTACATTTAGAAGCATGTTTGACCCTTTTCTGTTTATAAAATGTGTTCCTATGTACCACCACACTTAATGTTCATCAGAACCCTTACAAGAGTGAATATGGGAAGTAAAATTTATTTTTCTGGTCATCAAACAGAGGAAGAAATGCTGCAACTTTTACAGTATTCTCCAGCTGGTGTTTATTGGAGGCCAGGATTCATCTGAAGTGTTCTCGCTGTGATACTGTATCATGAGCCTTATTAACAATGATAGAAGCAACATCTTGATTTCTACCATCTCCTTCATAAGTTTGATGTATTGCTGTAGAATGCACCTCAGTTTCCTGACTAGTAGAGAAGAGATTGTATGAGTGGTTAAGAACAGATTTCTAGTCCACACACAAGGAAACCTCAGGAGAAAAGAGTTCAGTGAGCACGTGCCTAAGGCAGCTTTTTCATCATTGGTGTACAATATCTGACACCCACAACTGAAAAAAGGAGAGGTTAGTTTGGCTCAGGGCTTTAAGGAGGCAGTCCATGGTGGTCCGTTGCCAAGGCAGAACCGGCATGCTGGAAGGCCCAAGTGTAGAGCTGCTCGGCTCAAGGCAGCTGAAAAACAGGACAAAAGAACCATGTTTGAGAAGAAGGGGCCAGGTATCAGGCATCTATTCTAAAGCCATGCTTTCATGACTCACCCAGATACACCCAGAAGTATGTTCTGCCAATCCCTGAGGGGGGCCCCAAACCCAATCAAGTTGATTCTCCACCCTAACCACCACAGAGTCCCCAAGTAATATAGATTTGATCCTGAGCACTCAAAGAACGCACAGATTTAGTATTTTTTAAAGAAAGATCTCCTGAACAGATGCAATTGGACTAACAGGTAGTTTGCAGTGTGTACCATGATCCCATGAAACCAAGATGGAGGCTTCTGACTTAGGACAGGCAGAGCCATTCCAGGGGGAGGTTACCAACTGCAGGTTCAAGTAGATTAGCTGCATGAATGGTTATATGACATTAGTGTTTTTGCCTAATGCAGCTTCAATATTGGGTAACATGAAGGAAAACCTCATGAAACCTAAGAACAGGCTTTTCATCAAAGTTCTTTGAACACAAGGCCTGATGAGCGTGAAACTCATCATATAAGTACAATATATATTGAAATAGGTAGGTACTTAAACCTAGAGCAGCTGCCAGCTATGCGCAGTGGCTTTGCTCGTCTGCTGATAAACACTGTTCATAGTTTTCCTTGTTTGTCCATAGGGAACTCAGGAAAGCCAAGTCCTATAGACCAAGAGCTGTCATGTTGCAGTTACAGTGGTGACCAGAAAATAAGACCTAAAGTGTGGGATGAGTTCTGTAAGCTCTTTAGCAGAAGTTTTCAATATTTTGCCATAGAAATGAGTTTTCTGAGTTCTTGGCATAAACCCTTTCCTGTCTTACAAGAATCAAGAGCCAAAATCAGAACAAAAGATAGACAATGGTATCATTATCATTTTGCATTCCTTAACATTTCTATGAACAAGTCAACATGAATTTTATAACTCAAATAATAGAAATTTCAAAAATTGATGTTACTGATAAAAGTTAAAATTTGAACAATATGTAATGTAATCCATTAATCTACAGAACATATTTATATCTAGATATCTGGCATTATATGTAAAATGACATGTGTTAGATTACCAAAAATCTTCTACTGCCTGTTTACTACTTAATCTCCATGCTCTGTCTCTGTCTATAACCATACTTTTAGCCTGCTAGCTTAGAGGTCACCACTGGCCTCCTGCCCTTTCCTCTGGAATTTGAGGTACTTGACTGTAAGTGGTGCTAATATTTCCTCAGAAAGAAAAGGTGCTAACCACTGGGACTCCTTACAATGATTTGCCAATGAGTGAAGGTGTTTGTTGAATGAGATGGAGAAATTTTAAATGACTTTCTAGCTTTTAGCTTTGATGACTATTGATTCTATTTATGTCTCTTTCTTTCTTTCTTTCTTTCTTTCTTTCTTTCTTTCTTTCTTTCTGTCTTTCTCTCCTTCTCCTTCTCCTTCTTCTTCTTTTTCTTCTTTTTTTTTGTATTTTAAGGAAAGGTCTACAGTGTGCTGAGGGTCTCACTATTAGATTGGACTCATAGTGATCTGCTGGTTTACAGCCTCCCTGTTGGGATTACAGGTGTGTGCCACCACTCCAAGTCTCAATTGCTGGCTCAGCACACCCAGGGGGTGAGTCTGGCACAGCAGGCTATTTATGTCACTTTCACATTCAGAATTTTTTTATTGTTTTATTCTGGTATATTTTTATTATTTCTATTATATATCCCCCTAAATGGTTCACTGTCCTCGTGGCTCAGTTGTTGATGGACCCTTGGGAACTGTTTGAACCATGATCCTCTGTCTTTATCAATGGATTGATCCACTGATGAGATCATAATTTCATGACACTGCTGCGGGGTGATGGAAATAGGAGGTTCAGGCCTCACCAAAGGGAGGGGATCATAGGGACGTGAATTTGAGGGCTCTATCTGGTCCCTCCCACTTCCTTTCTGACTCTTCTGCTTTGTGTCCTCACTGCTACGAAGTGAGCAGCTTTCTTCTGGTTGTTCCTTGCACCTTAATGCAGTTGAGCTAGCACTAATTACCTGAAACCTGTGTAACTATCAGCCCAAGCAAGGCTGTCCTCTAAGCTGTTCATCTCTGGTATCTTGGCTCAGTAGTGGATGGTGACTGATAGCATTTCTCATTGGTCTCTGGGGTCCGGAGCCACTAAGATGATCCCAGTGATCCCCTGCTCCCTCAATTCATGACCTTGTATAATCCCCATGCTTTGAACATTAGATAGGCTGATTTAGTCTCTTCTAGTGAAGAGAATATGGTGGATGGGTTTCAATGTACAAACACATACTGATAATAAAAATAGAGAAAAAATTAAAAACTGTGAGTTCCACATTAAGAGTGCTTTCTTACAATTCTTGCTCTCATGTGCTCCACTCTTGGAGATGAGCTGCGCCATAAAGAAGCCCGTGTGCTACCTGTAGATCCTCCACTGAGAAGAATCATTCATCTCAGATGCCCATGTTTGGACTGGGTTGTTGAATTTGGGGGACTGATGTTTTCTTAGTTCTTTATATATGCTAGACAGAGGCCCTCGGTGTGAAGAACCACTGGCAAATTTTTTTTTTCCTATTTTGTGGTGTTTCTTTTCACTCTCTTGGTGATTTCTTTAGAAGTGCAAAAACTTTTTAATGAATGAAGTCCAAGTTGTTGATTGGTTATTCAAGAGATGCAAATTAAAACAACACTGAGATTCCATCTCACTCCAGAAAGAATGGCTATCATCAAGAAATCAACTAATCACAAATAATCAGGGCTGTGGGGAAAAACAAACCCTTCTCCTCTGCTGGTGGAAGTGTAGACTGGTATAGCCACTGTGGAAATTAGGGTAGAGATTCCTCAAAAATATAGGATTAGTTGTCCCATTCAACCCAGCTATTCCCTTCCTGTGTATTTTTTCCAGAAGAATTAAAAACAGTATACCACATCGATATATGTGCACCCATGTTTATAGCTGTACAATTTGTAATAGCTAAATCCTGGAAACAATCTAAATGCCCACCAACCAAGTAATGGATACAAAGATGTAGTATTTTTATACAATGGAGTACTACTCAGCTATAAAGGACAAACTTGAGGTTTTTCTTAAGTAAATGAATGCAACTAGAGACAATTCTTGTAAGTGATATAAATCAGGCTCACATGTGTAAACATGGTATTATCTCTCCAGAGTAAGAAACTGAAAGCAAGAACAAAATCTGAAGTGCACAATAGATATTATGACAGGAAAGGAAACCCCTCAAAAGGAAAGAAACGGGATCTGAACAAAGAGAAAAGAGGAAAAGTTAAAGAATATGAATGCATATTATATATTTTTATATGTATATAACATAATATATATAGCATAACATATATATAACATATTATATATATATACCTTAATATATAATAAATATGTGATGATATATGCTGCTAATTTCTATTATTTAATTGAAAACAACAGGTTGTTTTCATATCGTTTGATCATTTTTGCATACCTATATCTTATAATCTGGGCATCTACTTTGCAGATAATAATATGCAATATATTAACCATTATTAATTTCCTACTATCTTGTTTTGAAATTCTGTACCATTTTTATTGTTTTTCTCTCTTTAAAATTAAAACTAAAGAAATACTGTTACATAAAACTAAAAACAGAAAAGAAGCTCATGTGGCAAGTGCCTAAGAGTGGCTCCCACCACCAACGAGCTGAACCTTGCAACTACCCCATGAGCAGACTTGGAACTGAATTTCCAATTAACCCTCAGATAAACCAGTCTACAACGTGGCTGCTACTGTAGGAGAGACCTTGAGTCACAGGCACCTAACTAAACCAGATGTAGGGTCCTAACCCACAGACACTTTATCCTGAGAACATAGTACTACTATGTGTGGGGGAAACTGATTTCGCAGAAACATCTGAGACAGATCTGAAATCCTTGCCATGATGTATTTCTGAGCTCTGCATGTCTGGTTTGACTCATATTTTTTCTCAGCCAGCATCACACATAAACCTTGTGTGCTAACCTTTCTGAACCAAGTATTACTCCTGAGTTATTCTTGAAGTGCCTCCTCTAGGCACCGAAAACACCCTTTCCCTTTTTATCCACCCATGGATCTTTGGGTCGTCTGTCAATGCCTTCTTTTTGATGCCTTCTGCATCATTCAAAGTGGAATGATGACTCATCTGCTTTGTAGCGTCATCCCCTGTGATACCATTTACCTTTGGCATCAAAGAGAACTGACTAGAATTCCACCCACAAGCTTTTTGACCTGGGGCAAATTACTTAATTATGTTGTAATTTCCTCATGTTCAGCATGGAGATAAAAGTGTCTACTTTTATGGTGCTGCTAGCACTTTATAGTAATACATGACCTATAAACATGCCCACAATTTTAACTAGTTTTGGTTTTATTATCTTATAGTGTAGCTAATTATGGGTAAACTAGTCATGGTTATATAATTATGTAGAACTCTGATGAAATCATATTTGGGGTTGTAATAGTATAGAGCTTTGTATATAACCCAATTTATGTTGCTGATTTAATTAAATGATTACTGGTTTCATACATTTAGCTATTCTAACCACATTCATATAGAAAATAGAGTCTAATCAAAATAAATACCAAGAAAAATATATGACTTCCATGGTATCATTATGAGCAAGATTCTTCTCTCTCTTCTTTCTTTCTTTCTTTCTTTCTTTCTTTCTTTCTTTCTTTCTTTCTTTTTTTCAGAACCAGGGTTTGAACTCAGGACTCTGCACTTGCTAGGCAAGCACTTACTCTAGTGAGCTATCTCCCTGGCACTATGGCAAGATTCTAACCATGATAATTTGTCTCCAAAACAACATCATTCTAATAGTCACAGGAAAACAGTAGAATTACTTGAATATGGTGCTGGGTTGGACTGGAACATACAGTTTTTAAATTCATGTGATTTATCTTTGGCACGCAACACAGAGTGATATGGAGAAATCTAGTTAGATTTCTAACTAGAAGCTGAAATGTCTGCAGAAGATGCAAGTGAAACTCAAATGCGGACAGCGTACAACTATCAATGTGACTGTGTTCTGTCCTCACTGTTATTCTTACAACAACCCCTGTCTGGGGCTCACTAAGCAGAGGCACTCAAAACAGTGTATATTTGATTTAGTTCTCACCCAGTGGGTTTGCAAACAGGAGCAGGACCATGGAATGAATTAATTTTGTGAACTGAGGTAAATATAGATATAGATATAGATATACATATAGATAC
>PVKN010019459.1:0-16361 GCA_004027915.1 Capromys pilorides | reverse complement strand
AGGAAGAGAAGAAAGAAAGAAAGAAAGAAAGAAAGAAAGAAAGAAAGAAAGAAAGAAAGAAAGAAAAGAAAGAAAGGAAGGAAGGAAGGAAGGAAGGAAGGAGGGTGGGTGGGTAGGTAGGTTGGTTGGTTGGTTGGTTGGTAGGTGGGGAGGGGGGTAGTGACTGAGATCACCCCAGGCCCTGACAATGAAGTTCTGGCCTGGGGCAGTCAGCCAAGCCTGCTAGGTAAAAACACAGGCAGGAAACTACCCACTTCCTGCTTCCCCAAGAACTCCAGCCCAGGGGAGCTTCCTTCAGCCAATCCTACCCACTTCCTCCAGAACATTCTGTGCTAGGCCAGGAGACACCAGGAAAAGGTCACAGGGCCATTCCTCTTCTCTCCTCCCAGCCCATCCAGGAGAGGGCCTCTCCCTTCCCAGGTCTCAATCCTCAGCCTCTGATCTGAACCCCTGCCCAGAATCTACTGTTCCCACCCTGGCACACCAAAGCTTAGCTCAGCTATCTCACACCTGCCTTTCTCTGAAACCTCAGATCTGCACACCAAAGTGAACAGAAGACAAAAAGGCCAACAATATTAGCTCTCAATTCTTTTTCTTCATTGCATGTATCATGATTTGAATCTGCACATTTATTTCTTTATTAACTTGTTAATCACTGTAAGGTCCATGGAGAGAGAGGTCACCTCTACTGTGCTTGTTCCACATACCTGAAGACATGCTATGTACTGGTGGCTCTAGCTTAACCCCTTAATAGTCTTTTTACTTGGGCCCCTGAGTGGTTATCCCTTCTCAGTGTTGGTACCTATCATAAATAAGGACAGCCAAAAACCATTTCGCTCCTTAATACCTTCAACAGTTCCCACTGTGTTTTAAATTAAGTTCAGAGTCCATATCCTGAGATTGATGGTCTTCTATAATATAATCCAAGCTCACTCTCTGTCCCTGTCTGACTCATCTGTCACAACCAAAGTGGATTACACCATGATTTGCACCCGGATTTCGGGCCCTGTCTGTCTGGGCTTTCCCTCTAGCTCCACCCAGCTGGGTCCCATTCCCCACCACCACCTGAGCCCTTTTCTCATCTCATCTGACTTCCAGCATGCTGCCTTCACGCCTCAGGCATGCACGTACCTGCTGTTCCCTAGGCGGCTTCAGTATCATACTAAACGTTTTCCTTTTAGTCAACTCACTTTTATTTTTTTTAAAAAATATTTTCAGAAGAAACTTACCTGCATCCCTACCACAAGCCATACTATTTGCCATAAATAAGAGGCAACTGCAAAAACAAGTTATGTTCCAATCTGCAAGAAAATAATCACTAAAATATCTTAAATCATTAAATGTCTTAAAGGTCTCATCTGTACACCACTTAACATCCTGGAGCACTGCAACACATGCTATCTCATCTATTCATTTTTGCCTCCTTGGTGGTCCTTGGGGTTTTTAGCCTTGTGCCAAGCTTATCTAGGAACTGGTCACAGTCTTGTCCTGATCCAAATGCAGGGGATCCTGCAGCCCCTGCCCATCCTACACACTGTGGTGACATGCAACAGAGTATTCACCTGACACCACCATACAGGTTGCTCAATGACAGCCCCCATCCTCCACCCGGCTGGCCCCAGGTCCACCTGCTGCTCAACTTTCCACCAAAACACACACACTATCCACCCAGCACCCCGAACCATCCTTGTCCAGCAGGCTACCTTGAAGCATGGTACAGAAAGAGTTTCAGGTGTGGGGAGACACATGGCTCCTGGCCCAATTCCAACTGCAGCCACTTCAGATTGGGGCTGCTAGGAAAAGCCAGACCCATCTGGCAGCAGCCATTAACAAAACACTCCCAGCACAGATGCACATCTTTCCCCAGGGGTGAGCAAAGTCCCAGGAAATCTGCAGGAACTGGGGCCCTGACCCTGGCAGTCATGAAAGTATCTCCCTGGGCCCTCAGAGCCCTGACACCCAGGAACACCTACCAGGAAGCCTGGGTCCACAGCCGAGGGGTGTGGAGGGAAGCCTAACCAAGATGGGAGGAGGGGCCTCCCTCGCACACCCTGTTGTCAAGGGCACCCAGGAACTCCAGGTACACACTTAAAACACCAGGATTTAAGTCAACAGTGATAGCCACCAGAAAGGCCCAGCTGCAGCTAAACTAAGGCCTGGATTTGGCCCTGGTGGTTGGAAACCTGGCCAAGGCCACAAATCTCAGGGATACAGTCTCATCACTGAACAGGCACAGCACTTTTCCCATCAGGAGAGGCCCTCTTGGGAAATGTTGGTATCCTTTTTGGTATTTTTTTTTCCAGACTGCACACTATAATGAAAGTCAAGAATTTTTTTTTTTTTTTTTTTTAGAAATGGCACGTTGAAAAGGTCTCCAAAATACTGATTATAGGCAGTGGCAATACAAAGGAGGTCAGTGTCTCAAAGTTTCCCCAGGCTTCCACTGTCAAAGGGGGGGCTCCCTCTGATGAAATGTCCTCCCAAAGGCCCCTCGTGGAGCACAGGGGAATGAAACCAGGCCATCTGAGGATCGCTCACATCCTCACATCCACCTGCAGTAAGAAGGAAGATGACAGGGCTTTCCCTGTTGACCTTTCCATAGTACAAAGAAGCTAGCAAAGGAAAAAAATGTTTTGGTGATAAGGAAAACACACACTGGTGACCTGATCCCCACAGGGAATAAAAACAGGTGTTACTGAGAGGGATAGATGGACATGATTACTCTGAGGTTCTCAAATTAGACACTAAGGAGGCCTGGGGACATCAGATACCTCTTCAGGATTACTGAGACAGAAAAGCAAAAGTGAGAATAAGCAGAGGTAGTGCTCCAACCCAACCATGAGCAACTTGGCTTATGTCTGCTTTCTATAGAGCTTCCAGGTAAGATAGGTAAGATTTCATTTGGGGAAAAAAAAAAAAATCTGCAGATAAAAATCCCAGCACTAAGGGAGGCTGAGGAAGGAGGATGGCAAGTATGAGCAATTTAGCAAGGCCTGGTCTCAAAATTAAAAATTAAAAAGAGTCAATAATGTAGCTTAGTATGAAAGTTCTGGGTTCAATTCCCAGTACTGATCCACCCCACCCTACCTCCACCACTACAGAAAAGAAGCTGAGATGTATACTGGGAGAAGAGGTAACTCAGTGCTAAAGTACTTGCCTATCACGTACAAGGTCCTGGGTTCAATCCTAGTACAGCAGAAACAAACAAAAATTAAGAAGTACAGTCTGTGCTACCAGGCACATCAGAGGGGAGACAGTGTAGAACTTGTCTCTTGAGTTTACAGGACACAGTTGCCACATACCCAGTTGTGCTAGGACACAGCTGGTCCTCTGAGCTATGCATGGTCTACGTTCAGAAGCAATGCAAGAGAGGAGCCTCCTCTGCCATGGTCCAGCTTGGCCACTTTGTCCTCCCCTGGCAGGACAACAGGCTGGATGGACTAGTTTAGAAATTTAGGTGAGACAGCAAGCAAGTGAAGCATTGGGAAGAAACGTGAACTCCAACAGGGAGAGGACCTGCTGTAGACGTCAGAGCCAGATTTGGGGATCCAGAGACAAGCAGCAAAGTGATATCAGAGACCAGCATGACCTTGGACATCCTGGGTCAAGCACAGTGGTAGAAGGGTGGTTTCCATGGGCTCACAGCAGTTTGTGGCATGAAAAGGTGCCTCCACTGAAGAAGCAGATGGGCCAGACATGAAGGTGTGAAGAGCTGAGCATGCACCTCACACAGCTGAGAACTACAGGGACGCTATCCTTCCACTATAGACAGCAGCTTCAACACTGCGCCTCCAGAGTGCACTGTGCATTGGTGTGCTGAGAGGACAAGCCACCCCTGCAGCCCTACATCCCAGACATCCCTCTTGCCTGCCCAGCATTCCTTTGAGAATGATTCTTCCTCTGGGCCCGAAGAACAGAAAAACTAGCCCCTACTTTCTCTTCCTCAAAGGTAAATGTAATTGGAGCCAGCAATTAGTATATCCCCACTCCCTGGACAGTGCCTGGCTCAGGGCTGGGCATGTGACACTGGGCTCTTAGCTGGGTTCTTGCCAGAGTGCCTCAGAAATACAGCCTTTGTCTGTGAACAATATTTGCTTGGGGTGGCCAAGAGAGAGGCAGTCAGAAACGAAGTGCTGGTTGCTAAGAGATGGAGATACATAATCTCAGCGACACTGGCAGTGGTGGGATTCACTCATGCCTGCACCAGTTTTAGTTCTCAAACTGCCGAACCCACAGATTCATTCCCCCTTTGTTATGGTTTGTGTCTAGTTGTCCCCACGAAGCCTCATGCAGCCAGCCATTGGGGAGGACTTCTAGAATTCATGATTAATTCATGATCCAATGCTGGGATTATGGGTGTGGGTGCTACACTCACCCTGGGGCAATTAGCCTGAATACAATATAAGGAAGGGAGAGAGGCTTGTTAGCTGCTACAGCTGCTCCTTTTCCCTTTGTTGTCTGTTTCCCACTGTAATGAACAGCTGCCCCCTGCCATGCGCCACTCTGCCTTGCAGCCAGCTGAACATGGACTAAAAGTAAAACCTCCACAAACTTTGATTCTTAGATACGGGTATTTCAGGTATTTTGTCCCATAACAAGAGAAAAGTAACCGAGATACCCTTCTGGCTTAAGCTAGCTTGAGTTGGGTTCTTGGCATCTGCAAGATCCCTGAGGAAGTCAAACCTGGAGTGGGAAGAGTGAGAACACACACACACATCCTCAGGTGAGTGGACCAGACATCTTAATGAACAGTGTGAGCCTTTGGCTCGGCTTCCTAACTGTCCTAGGAGGCCGCACCAGCAGCAGAGGGCGCTTTCTTTTCAAGCCCCAGTGTTCATTCCTCCCCTGCCACACCTATGTAGCCCAAAAGGAATTGCTTCATTGAAGACATTTCCCGTGGTTCCTTGATAGTATGCCAGCCACTTATGCCTGTCATCATGTGTGATCTTGGCACTTACCTATTTGTTCTTACCCACACCTCAGGGACAACTGAAGCCTTCCCAGATCATCCAAGATCCTGGCCCATCCCCCAGGCTTTACATTCAGGATCCATCATCCACCTCTGACCATCTCTGGTCTTCCACATTAATGCACCTGGTCTGCACAGGAAGGAAGCCCGACGTGTTGATGTCAGAGCCCAGGAATATACGTGGAACAGTCACCCTTCAGTACCTGTCAATCTAACATCACCCAGTGCTGAGGAATCACAAGCAATGAGGTCCCTCGCCACTATATCTCCTTACTGTCTGGGGCTGAACAGGAATAGGAGTGCCAGACAGCTTAATAAACGCACACGTAATAAGTGCAGGAATGAGGCAAAAAGGCATAAACAAAACTCATATGTAAAATATAGTAATCTGATAATTAATACAAATTAGAAAGTTAAAAGTCCCAAACTAAGTGACTGAAAATACTCTAAAAGGCTCAAGAGAAAAGAGATAAGGAGAATAAACCTATAACTGCAAAATGAAAACATTTAAAAAAAAAAATATCCAAGATAATGCTACTAGTGTGACAAACACATATTTTAGTCCCAACTTTAGAAATGTGCTGGCAGCCACACTGTTTGGTAAATTAGTTTTAAGAAGTCCCTTTGAAGAGCATGGCTGGGGCTGGTGTGGGGTCCTGGGGCCAGAGCTGCTGGATGATGGCCATCCAAAGGCAATAGGCATGAGAGACCAGACATAAATGCATATCACAAACATGCACTTGTTCTAAAAGCAGGAAAATTTTTTTAACTAAAACATTTCAACTGTTAAAAAAAAGCTGTAACTGCAATACAGTCTGGGGGCAAAGCCACTCACGCTCCCCAGGTATGGCCTCCACCACTCCCAGACCACACTCTGTCCTACTTGGTTTCCCCAACTCATCGCCCTCCTTCTGCCAGCTTACGGACCCTCTCAGCAACCCTGGCTCCACACAAGCACTGCTGCCTGCCCCCTACTGCCCAGCTGAGCCCACCTGCAAATCTCCAACAGCTGGCACCCAACATGAGTCTGGCTCTTTTCTAAGTCCCCCTCCTTCTTTGCTCTCGCCACTCTCAGGGCTCTAGACATCTTCCCCTGACTCACTCTTCAGGAGCCAGAGAAGAATGCTATACTCTAAAGCTTTGTTTAATATTCCCTTCCTTCTGGTAAGTGTTTCTCTCTTCCCTAAAATTCCCTACTGACCTGGACCTTTCTCCCAGCACCAAGCATTCTGCCACTTGCTGCATTTATTTCTATCTTCTACCAGACAGAGTGTGCACAAGTATCTGGGTATGGCAGTGCACACCTGTCTTCCCAGCACCTGAGAGACTGAGCCAAGAGGACTGAAAGTTTGAGCCCAGTCCAGGCAACCTATCAAGACTATCTGAAAAACGCCGGGGATGTAGCTCAGCACAAAAGCCCTGGGTTGGGTCTTTGTGAAAAGTACATCTGCTTCATCTTTGCACCCTCTCTATTCTTCATTCATTCTACAAATATTAATTTAGCAGTTATGCACCAGATACTTGATGAGGACTGGGAAGGCACCAGTGAACAATACAGCTGCCTTTCTTGCCATCTTGAAACTCACAGGTTGGAGAAAGGGAAAAAACCTCTAAATAAACATGCATACACGTCAGGACAAGCTATGATTGGGACTATGCAGAAAGACGTGGGGTAATATGAACACATGCAGATACAGATGGAAGGCTCCACGTAGGTGTCCCAGAGGAAGTGACCTTAAGCTGGGACCACAGTAATGAGTGGAATAAGTAAGGCACACAGTCTAGGCTCATACTCACTGTGTGGTGAACACCTATAGAACAGATGCACGACTAACCAGTCGGAAGGCCCTAGAGTGTACCCCAGGTCCCTCCAGATACATCTTCCCACCTCTTGTCACCCTCCTGGGTCATTCCAGTTGGCACAGGAGGACTTTTACAGCAAACACATCCCAACAGATGACATGATGTGACCACCGGATCACACCTGCAAAAGTGCTTGTTGCAACTTGAGAGGGCTCTCCACTTGGAATCCCTCCAGATGCTGCTATCGCCCCTCGTGCCAGAGCAAAAGTGTGTTTTGCCTTGCGTGCAGATGGTACACCACTGGCAACAGTGGTCCAGGACACTGTTTAGAAGGTCTAGGCTCTGTGCTTGATTAGTATGTCTACCACGGGAGGAGACTAGAGCAGCAGCCCACACACCATGCACTTTCCTCACCTACGGATGACCACACAAAAATTTCCTTCAGATCCAAAGGCCTGGAAGAACACTGGGCGTCTGGTATCCCTTTCCCTCTGGACCACATGAACCATATCACTAATACTTTTCCTGCTTTGATCACTCACTGGCTTTGAGCTAAAAGTCAGGTCCAAATAGAGTCAACTGCCTATAGCTCTATGTTCTGAATATGTATTATAACTTCTCCTCTGGCTCTGGCCTAGATAACCTATATTTTTCCTGGTCTTATTTTTAATAGGTTTCTATTTAATTACATGTACTTATGTACATTAATAATAGAATTATATGTAATATATGCATGTATGTATACACATATATAAATGTAAAGTATCTATACACAGATCTGGTATATAGCATCTACTTTATTTTTTCATTATAATTCAGATGTTTATATTTCTTTCTTCCTTTGTGATACTGTGGATTAAACCTAGAGCCTTTTCACTAAACTACATCCCCAGCCCTTTCTCTAATTTTTTTATTTCGATATAGGGTCTGGCTCAGTTGTTACATTGCCCAGGTTGGGCTTGAATTTGTAGTCCTCCTACCTCACTCTCCCAGACTGCTGGGATTACAGGTGTGCACCACAATGGCCAGTTTATATTACCTCTATGTACAAGATATAAAAAGAAACACATATTCTTATAGGCAGCCTTAATTTCTTTATGGAACGTGATGGAGGAATAAACAGATGCACAGACAACAGATGAGAAAAACAAGAATAAGCCACAGTCTTAGCCTGAAAGAATCACAATATAGTTACACTCTGTGATGAAAAGAATATGAAATTAGAGATCAGAAGCCAGGCTTTTAATCTGAGCTCTTACCAGCACAGCGACTGAAGAGAAAAACATCACACACACACAGAGCCAACCAGAGGTTTTATCAACTATTAAATGCCTATAATGCAACCTGCCTACTTCTCTCATTTGAGGGAAGCAAATTAAATGCAGAGGTTGGTGGCTGAGCTAGTCAGCACCAGCTCCATGCATGCCCCTGGCAATTAGTATGAGAAGCAGTACTCCAGGCGACAGCACTCGGCCATAAATAATAAGACACCATACTGCAAGGCTTCCCTATAAATGCTGCAGGAATTCAAAGAGAAAGGAACTGTCAGAATCCACATCTGCATTCAGAGTGTCCTTGTCCCCCCCTCTCTGATGTCTGGGAGCAGTGTCTGACTGAAGGACTTCAATTCTTCGCTTCTCCCAGCAAGAGAGAAAGCTCCAGCCAAGATCATCACACTGCTGAGGACGAGAGACACTGCCCCAGGGTGAAGGGCGTGGGCCCCCAGCAGCCCCCTGGCAGTGTCCTGACCACAGTGGCCCCCCAAAAAGGTGCCAGAGCACACAGCCCCTGCAGATCAGTTGAAAGAAGATGGATGAGTCAGGGCTGTAAACAGCAGGGCTGTGTGGGCAGCTGACTCTCACACATGCCTCTTGCCGGACTTCACAGACCTCTTCTGTCCCTTCTCATCCCATGCTCATTGATTCCACAACCACCAGGGCTCCAGGTACCTGCATCAGGGCCACTGAATTTCAAACAGTAGGTGAAAATGAGACAATGATGCTAACTGGGGTCTTTTTCCAACAAGTTTTCCAAGAGGGCAGGAGTCAGACATTTTTTTTTTTCCTTCGGGGGAAGGAAACAGAACTCATGAAGCCAGTAAAACTATTTCTAAATTTTGGAATGCTCCCTGCTCAGTCAAGGGCTGAAAGAGATCGCAAAGAAGAAGAGGGATGACAGTCTGAAGGCTGTTCACAAACCAACTCAAGTGACAAAATAAGCTTTGTGTTGTTACCTATGGTTAATCCCCAGGGGCAGACCGATGGGAGGATGGGGAGGGGACTGAAAATAAGATAACCTGGCATCTTACCTGATGGCCCTACTTCTCTCTGGCCTTCCTGTGGTTGCCCAGATCACCTGATACAGCTCCAGAAGCCCTGATGTGACACTGACCAGCCCTCGGCCCCAGCAGACTCTGGGGCTGCACAAGGCCAAGGCCGAGGCTGAGGCCAAGGCCAAGTTCACATATCAAAGTTCCTCCCTTAAGCACCTGGGAAATTCAGAGCTGGGACACAGCTCAGTGGAACAGTGCATCCCTAACATGTGTGAGACTCTGGGTTCAATTTCCAACATGGGAACAAAAAGGGGGATTCTGGGAAATGGGCTGAGACATCATGCTCAACAGCTCTATGGAGTAGTAAGATGCAAACTTATTAGTTGATGGAGGGACATTTTCCCTCCCAGTGGTCACGTCCAGTTGAGAGAAGCAGAAAGGTAGCCCACAGCCTAAAAGAACAAAGAGCCTAAAGGGAAGGTTTGTCTTAAATTTGACTAGAGAAATTTTTATGCCCATATCTTCATATCTTATACCTTGTGCAGTGACTTTAAAGACAACATGTCATGTGTTAGCTATTGTTATTCTCTTATAATGTTAGGAAATATTGTTTTATCTTTTTTCCCATAAAATGAGAGACAGAGACAGACACAGACACAGACACAGACACCAAGGTAGAGAGGACTCTGGCTTCCTGAGCACCCTGCAGATTCAAATCTTCTTTGGCTTCTGTGAGATACTCCAGTGCCCTAGCAACGAATTCCCCTTCTGCTCCTTCACTGCTCTTTGCAGCCAGCCCTAGTGAGCCTCACATCCTCGGTGGCCTGATTAATAAGAGGCACAATTCCTCACTTAGCAAGACCCTGTCTCAAAAGTAAAAATCACCATCCTAACGATTGGGGTGTTGCTCAGCAAGAAGGCCTTCAGTTCCATCTCTAGTACTGACAAAACAAAACTAACCAGATGCACACTTCTCTGCCACCACCCATGCCAGTGTGTAGGGCAAGCATTTCAATCTGTGGCCTGGCCAGGCACAGTGGAACTTTTAGTGCCAGAGGCCTCCATGTCCGTCTCCATTTAGCAGTGACCTTGAACAAAAAGCCTCTCCAAAACAGTTTCCTCATACTTTGGCTAGTGCTAAGGTCACTTTCTCAGATCTCCTCCTGACCTCTCCACTCTGTCCTTACTGTTGTCACAGTGCTTGTCAAAATGCCAGCCTTGCCACTGAACTACTCCATCTGAAGTCTCCCCAGTGACTTCTTGTTCCTCTCAGCATAAAAACAAAACCTCTCCCTACCCAGCTGGCACCTCTATACTCCCCTAGGGGCCTGCAGGCACCTCCAAACTTATATCTGCAAAATGTTCCCTTGAATCCTCCCTCACAACTTCTTTTGCTTCAGTAACTCTGCTCAAAAACTTTTTTTTTATTAGCATTGAGATATAATTCTCAAACCATAAAGCTCACCCTTGCAAAGTTTACAATTCAATGGATTTTAGTATATTCATAGAGCCCTGCAACCATTACCACTGTCAAATTCCAGAACATTTTCATCACCCCAGAAAGAACCCCATTAGCAGTCACTTGCATCGCTCCCTTCTCCACAGCTCCTGGAAGCCCCTGTTCTACTTTGTCATATGGATTTGCATATTCTGGACATAGCATATAAATGGAATCAAACAATACATGACCTTTTAATGCATCATTTCTTTTCAGTTCTAACCTTTTATTATTTCTTTCCTTCTGCTTGCTTTAAGTTTAGTTTGCTGCTGTTTCTAGTTTCTTAAGATAGAGGATTATTGATTTGAGATCTTTTTTTAATATAGGCATCTTTGGCTACAAATGTTCTAATTTCAGCATGTTATATTTTCATTTTCATCCATCTCAAGTATTTTCTGATTTCTTCTTTGACCCAGTGGCTATGTAGAATGCCTTTATTTTCTACAAAGTTATTAATTCCACAAAATTCCTTTAGTTTTGATTTCTAAGCTTCATTCGGATATAGTCAGAAAACATACTTTTCAGTTCAACCCTTCAAAAATGAAGGGGAAATTAAGACATGCTAGATAAATAAAAACAGAGAAAATATGTCACTAGTAGACATGCCACATAAGAAATACTAAAAGAAGACACTCAGGCTGGAATAAATTGATCACCGGGAAGTGACTCAGGTCCTGAGTTTTTGTTGTTGTTATTTTTGCAGGACCAGGGTTTGAACTCACTACCTTATACTTGCCAGGCAGGCACTTGTGCCACGGAGCTATCTCCCCGGCCCCTTTCAAACTGACTGAGAATTACTTTATAACCTAAAATCTGGTCTCTTCTAGAAAACACTTCATGTACACTTTAGAAGAACTGGGTATTGCTGGGTAGAGTATTCCACACGTGTCCAGTCCATGCTTCTCAAGTCTCTGAAGTCCTCGGCGATCCTCTATGGCTCTACCCCTTACTACAAGTAACTCTTGAAAAATCTCCAGATATCGTTCAACTGTCTGTTTCTCACTGCATTTCTGTTAATTTTGCTTCCTGTGTTTTTGGAGGCTAGTGTTTAGATGCATACACGTTTATAACTGTTATGGTTTCTGACATATTGACCCTAGATTGGCCCTTTTCTCACTGTAAAATACCCTTGTTTATCTTCAGTAATAACTTTTGTCTTAAAGTCCATTGTCATATTTTATAGGCACTTAGGCTTTCTTTCAGTTACTGCTTGCATAATGCATCTATTGGGAGGGTTAATGGTAACTGTATCTTTTACTGTAACAGTTTTAAAATTTAAGCAGTCACCATGTATTTTGCTCACACCTTGTACAATCATGCGCTGTACAACGATATTTTGGTCAACAATGGACCAAACATACAACAGTGGTCCCATGTGATGATATCACCTAGTGACAGTAAAGCCATCTTAGTTTATGTAAGAACACCAATACTTGTACAATGACAAAATTTCCTAGAAATGTATTTCTCAGACTGTGTATTCACCATTAAGCAATGCATGACTATACTTTTCCTCCCTTTTTGTGTAATTACTGCCATGCAAGTTATATTTGCCCACTTCAAGTCTGTAAGCACAGTTTTATTTTATTCTTTTTGTAACCACAGTTTTATAATCATTCTTTTACAGTTGTCTTTTTAGGTACCCATCAGAAAAAATTATAAATAAAACACATTTGTATTTCTTTATTTCCTCACATGGATCTGAGTCACTTTCCAGGATCGATTTATTCCAGCCTGAATGTCTTCTTTTAGTATTTCTTATGTGGCATGTCTACTAGTGACATATTTTCTCAGTTTTTATTTATCTAGCATGTTTTAATTTCCCCTTCATTTTTGAAGGACAGTTTTTCTGGGTATGGAAATCTATATGATTGATGGCCTGTTTCACTTAGCACCGTGACTTTGTTACCTCTCCTTTTGGCTGCCATACCTTCTGATGAAAAGTCAGCAGTGAGACTAAGCCTGCTAAGGACCTCCTGCCCTCATTATTAAGGAACTCTAACCCTTCATTTCTGAGCTTCACCATCTCTTCCTCCCTGAACAAAGTCAGGCTCTTTGGTGCCTGTGCTCTCATTCTTTGTAATTCTCCTTCGTAATGATTATCACAAATGCAATAATGGTTATGGTTTGTGTCTAGGTGTCCCCACGAAGCCTCATGCAGTCATGCGGTGGGGACTTCTAGAGTTTGAGATTAACTCATGATCCACTGGGATTATGGGTCTTAGTGCTGCTGGGATTATCGGTGTGAGTACTACACCCAGCCTGGGATGGATAGCCTAAATGCAGTTTAAGACAGACAGACCTTTTCATTGCCATTGTTGTTGCTACTCCTCCATTTTGCTCTCTTTCTCTTTTCCGATGCCATAAAAGGATGCTCTCTGCCCTGTGCCACTCTGCCTTGGAGCCAGCTGAGTATCTACTGAAACCTTCATTAACTGTGAGCTAAATTAACTTTTCCTTCTTTCATTTTGGGTGTTGGGATTTTGTCCCAGCAATGAGAGAATAGTAACTGAGACAATAATGACAGCAAAGAGTTCATTGGTGTCTTTTACCATTATTAGAATATAACTTCCATAGGACAAGAACCAGGCCTACTTTTTAGAAGCCGCATAGTGCCTGGCATGCTTTAGACTTTGGATAAATATTTACTGCATCAATCAATGAATCATTTTAAAGGGGGCTGAATTACTGCTTTCAACTTCTCACTCCCTGTGTCTGTATTAAAATAGCCACACTCAGGGCCAGAGATAGCTCAGTAGAACAAGCACCTGCCTGGCAAGCTCAGGGTCCTGGAGTTCAATCCCCAGTACCATTGCACCCCCCCCCAAAAAAAAAAGCTGGGTGTGGTGGGGCACATGCCTGTAATCCCAGCACTTGAGAGGCTGCAGCAGAGGGATAAGTGTGAGTTCGAGACCAGCCTGGGTTACAAAAGGGAGCTCAAGGCCAGCCTGAACTGCATAGCAAGACCCTGTCTCAAAAAGACAATAAACAGCCACATTCTGCAGTGGCCTTCAGCTAAGAAACTTATTTCCTTGTCCCTTGGCTTGGCTTGGGTTTGGCTGTGACTTGCTCTGGGACAGTCATTGATATGGAATGTGATAAAAGCCTTGACGTGCACATCCGCCTGTCACCCAAAGACAACTGCATCTTGAGTGGTCACTGGTCCAAATGAGATGTGAGACACACTGAACAGAACTAAATCCAATTCATGGTGTGAAGCCAACCCAGCCCTAGTGAGAAAAGCCCAGATCAGGGAAACCTTGCCCAACCCACAGATCCATGAGAGAGAAATAAATACTTACTGCCATATGCCAGCGGGTTCTAGGGTGGTTTGTTATGTTGCAGTGTTGTGGCAATAGATGGGAAAGACATATGCATTGGCACGTCTGAAGACTGGGAGAAATCCTGGGGAAGATTTTCCATGTGGTCCTTTATATGGACCCCCGTTGGGTCCAGATGGATTCTCTGGACAGTTCCACACGGCTGCCTGTGCCTCAACCTCTGAGAAGCATCTTACCTTCCTCTCTGCCATTCTATACTCTCTGCACACTCCCCGTCTACCTAGAGCTCCTTCCTACTCGCCATCCATCTTCCAGGTGCCCCAGAACTCAATACTGACACCCTAAGGGGTGGTGTTCTACACCTATTAGCAGAGCTCATAAATAAAGTTCCCAGAACTCTGCAATCCTTGCCTAGGATATAGCTCTAGTGCCAGCCTCCCGGAGCAGCCCTGTGTATACCAAGCACCTAGCTGAGTGCCAAGCACACCACCAGTGTTTGATTAGAGCTAGAATTTCTCTTTTTCCACCCTGCTCACCACTGGGTCCAAGAGTTGGTCATCACAGCCAGAAAATCTACAGTTCTTTCTCAGCTCTGTGCTGGGGAAGGGGGTACACCCTCACCATTCCAGAAGCTGATTCTTTTTACTACCTCAGCTGACACCCCAGTGTGTCCCAAACTCACAGACAAGGAGGAGACAGGGACACAGGGATACAACCAAGCAGGGTGCTTTTCTCTACTCTGCAACTGTGAGGCAATGTCTGATCTAACACTTTATTTATTCATTCTAAATATATAACTGCCTATTTCAAGAAGGGCTTGAGGCAGTTTAGGGGCTAAATGCAAAAAAAGAACCTTAAGGATCAAAGCGAATAGAAGCCCTGTAGAAAGTGGAAAGAGATGTCACCAGAAACCTGATGATTAAACCAGGCAACATATCTGGCTCTATACTCTCCAGAAGCCACAGAAAGAACATGCACATAAGAGCTATGAAGCTCAACAGAAAAATCAAAGCCAGCAACAGCCCAGAATATGTATCCTAATCGCAGGCCGCCTGGGTCCTAAAGGACATTTCTTGGGGGCAAAGTGTGTGTGGAGGACTCCAGTGCTAACAATAAAACCAGCACCCATGGGCCAAGCCTGTTGTAACTTAAATTGTAGGTAACTTATTTAATGCTTCAACACTGCCACAGATACACATGAGCAGACTGAGACCCACTGAAGCAAAGTCATGTGTCAATGTCACAAAGTAGAACAGCAGTAGAATGAGGATGAAAACCTTGAGCCTGAGCCTTTGACCTCTACGGAACCCAGCTATGCTCGTGCTGGGCCTGCCTACCAGCAGATGCAGAGGGCCCTTTTCTCTGCTGAGGTCTCACTGCCCCTCATACTTCTAAAGATCTGTCCTGAGAGTGCCTCCCAAGAAACTTGCCTGTCTGCAGAACCCTGTTACCTCCAGGCAGTCCCCTGCACACAGTGGGCCTAGGTTCTCACTGCTCATCTTTGGAGATGCATCTCACTTTCCTCTTCTACCAAACCTGCACTCTGCATACACTCCCCTTGCCAGCCTCACCCTCCGGAGTGGCTACTTCTGGCTGCTTCCTACTCGCTATCCATCCCTCAGGACTGTTCCAGAGCCCAACAATGGCACCCAAAGGGTCCATGTTCCACCTGCTAGCAAAGCTCACCACTGAGAATATCATAAGCTGAACAGGCACAGTGCAGACTCTGACCCCACACTGAGCTGCACGGAACAGGGTTAGCTCATATTTCTGCCTTGACGTCAGAGCTAGATGGAAATTTTCAATTCTATAAAGGCAACTTCAATTCCACACAGGGTCTTTTCACTGCCATGTTTCCCCCTTTGCTAAATTAGTGCCCAATAACCTTGTCAAAGGTAGCTCAGTTCATCCTATGATAGTAGAACCTGAAGATGGGTTTGTGGGACATGGAGCGCCAGCCTTGCCCACAGGAAACTTCTGTGAGGAATCAGAGCAGATGCCTGTTCCCAGAGGTGTCCTTGTCCAACTGCATAGAAATCACTACAACAAATGCTGGAGTATAGCTCAGTGGTACAGCACTTGCCTAGCACATGGGAAGCTGTGGGTTCAATGCCTCGCACTAAAAAAAAAAAAAAAACACTTAAAAAAAATCATTGTAGGGGCTGGGGAGATGGCTCTGTGGCACAAGTGCCTGCCTGGCAAGTGCAAGGTTGTGAGTTTGAACCCCGGTCCCTCAAAAAAAAAAAAAAAAAATCATTGTAAGCAACTATACTGAGGATAGTAATGTGTAATACAAAAACCATGCTTGAATACCTGTCATCTTGATCTTCTAAATGTGTACCATTCCTAATGTCACATCAATTATTATACTCTCTTTAAAATTAATTTTTTAGGAAAAGGTAATAAAAGAAAAAGAGACAAGAACAAAAATGTAAGATTTCTTGAAAGCATGTAGTAATAATCATATGTCCAATCTTGCGTAACTATATCTGTTAATCTGAGCAACAGATCTGATGCTAAAAATAGATAATATATCAG
>PVKN010019458.1:0-16365 GCA_004027915.1 Capromys pilorides | reverse complement strand
CTACTTTGGCAAAGGGCGGCAGCCAGGCCTGGATTATCCCTGGCATGCCAGCTCCACCTCCAAGGTGTACTGAGACTGGCTTTTGAGACTGGGCATAGTGGCGGATGCCTGCAATCCCAGCACTTTGGGAGGCTGAAAACAGGAGACTCACTACGAGTCCAATCTATGTAGTGAGACCCCGTGGACCCTGTATCCCCCCGTTCCTAAATGCATTAGGGGAAAAAAAACAAAAACGGCTAAAATGGTGTGATGTAGTAGGAGATGGTAAGTGCTATGGAAAAACAAGAGAGCAGAAAGGATGAGTTGTTTTCACTTTACTTTTTATAACTTTCCTCCACTTTACACGTTTAAGGGGCTAACAATCAATCCACCCAGAGATGAAACTCGGTTAGGCAATCTCATGCTTGTGCAAATTACTCTAAATTGGTTTCCCAGACAGGTCTGTATTCTGAATGCTGGGGGACTTGGAAATTGCATAAAACCAGTTCCTATTCTGCAATACCTACATTGTCATGTTTAAGTCTAGTGAAAAAGTGATTATGGTTACTTCGGGAATTAATTAAGTTACATACAAGACAAGGCAGCTTATCAAATCAATACAACTTTGGTGGTTTACCTGCTTTGCTATCTTGCCTCAAAACTGATGATTCTGGCTAGGAATGGTGGTGCATACCCGTAAAGTCAGCTTGGGAGGCTAAGGCAAGGAGATTGTTGTGAGTTCAAAGCCAACCTGGGGTACATAGGGAGTTTAGGACCAGCCGGAACTCATAGCAAGATCTTGTTTCAAAAAACTATAGCAGGGGGCCAGGGAGATAGCTCTGTGGTACAAGTGCCTGCCTGGCAAGTGCAAGTGCAAGGTCGTGAGTTTGAACCCTTGTCCCCACCCCCCACCCCTCAAAAAAACTATAGCAAAACCAATCTAGTGGTTCTGCAGTCAGCTATAGTCCATCATCCTGACTGTACCTATCAAGAAATCCTAGACTTACATTGGTAGACTGAAGGATAGTCAATTCCTCGGACACAAGTTCTTTTGCTAGGTTGTAATAAAATGATTCCCTAAACAAATAAACACAACTGTTAAGCACTGCTGACTGATGCTCAGCTAACCAAAACTATTTTCTATTCAGAAATATGTCCCACCTGTAATTAGGAAAGCAAGCCTAACAGAGGGGTAGGGGAAGAGAACACACACACATACAACTTATAAACAAACCATATCCCTCTGTACCTAATGACCCTATCCTTGGGTCTTCTCTTTAGTCTGGAATTCTCAAGATTTTCATAGCTCCCATGAATCAAAAACAAAAGCTTCAATTCATAGCTATCTGAGAGGTATTTCCCACAGAAGCAGAGTCCAGAAAACTTATACTCACCCAAAGAATTTCTACACTGCTAAGAATGCTGAATTTAGAAGCCAATGGCATTATTTGGATCAGACAAAACACTGAAGAAAAATGCTCACCTAAGGCAGCGTTATGAGCAAACGAGAAAACATTCATCAATGTATTTGAAAAACCCATACCAACATCTTCAAAGTGAAAACATTCAAAGCCACAACTCTGGACCTCAGAGGACGCTAACAAAGAAAGGCCAAGTCTCTACACACTGCTACGCGGCAGGAGGTAAGCACTTCCTCCTGGAGATCACTGCCTGGGAAGTGTGTGGCTAGTATGTCACCTTGCTGTATGTAAGTCTCAGGGGCTCCCAACAGCCATCTAGCATCAATGCCAATAGCTCTAAAAACATCCAACAGCAGCACAGCACAAAACTGTAACAACCAAACTGAAAAACCACCGTATAATAACTTATCTTTCATTCAAAACAAGATTAGCCAAACCTCAGACGCTCATGTAAGAACTGGAACCAAATGTGTGGTTGAAGCATCTCTGGCTGCTTGAGTCTAATCATGTACACCAAACTAGAGTTCCCAAGAGGGTGGCAATGGGGAAGGCTACCACAAAGTCCCACACAACTGAGAAGACAAACTTATCTCAGTTCCCAAAGCACCAGATTAGAAGCAGCTCATTACAAGTGAAGAGGAGCAGTTTAAAGCACAGAAGCAGGAAGCAACAGCTGGCAGCTGGATAGCATGCAAAGAGGTAGCTACACAGTTCCAAAAAAAAAAAAAAAAAAAAGCCAAAAATTTAACTGTCACAGCAGAAGATAATGGTCTAGCTGACCTGTGAAGATAGCACTCACCACAGTCTTTACCGAATAGACTGATGACCAATTATGTATTCCCAAGCTATTTCAAATAGGTCAGGCACACTTACTCTTAAAATATTTATTTTTTATTATTGTAGTAAAACACAGCGTAAAATTTACCATTGTGGGCCAGGGATATAGCACAGTGGCTTGAGAATCTTTCTGGCAAGTACAAGGTCCTGAGTTTGATCCCTGGTACCACAAAAACAAAATAAAATTTATCACTGTACCCCCCCCCCCCCATTAAGGACAGAGTCTTACTATGTAGCCCAAGATGGCCAAGCTTGTAATCTTGTTCCATCTTCCTAAGTGCTAGGAATTCAGGCATATACAATTACATGTGTAATATATTTTTTGGGGGGTCTGGGGGGGGGGGAATAGGGTCTCACTATACAGTTGAGACTCATAGTGATCCTCCTGTCTCAGCTTCCCCAGTGCTGGGATTACAGGCATGTACTACCATGCCTGGCTTGGGGGCATGGAAAGGCATGTAGGACCAGGAATCAAACCAGGTCCTTTTGCTTGACAGCCAGGCACTTAGACTGCCAAGCTATCTCCCCAGCCCCCCACTGTATAATTTTTATTTTATTTTTTTCCACTGTATAATTTTAACTCAAGTTTAAGCATACCATCCAGTAGCACCAAGTATATTTACACTGTAGTACAATCATCATATCACTGTATTCCAGAAATTTTTCAACACTTCAAAGTAAAATTCTGTCCACTGAACAGTAACTCCTCACTTTCCCTTATTCCTGGTCAACTAGTAATCTGTTTCCAGTCTCTATGAATTTAACTACTTCAGGTATAGTATCCTTTACAGGTAAAAGTATACAGTATCAATCTGTGTGTGGCTGCTTTCACTTAACACAATACATTCAAGGTTGATCCATATTGTAGCATGTATCAAATTTCTTTCTCTTTTAAGTTTGTATTGTGTGAATATACATTCTGTCTATCCCTCCCCAACATAGACATTTTGGGTTGTTTCTACCTTTTGGCTATCTCTCTCTTTAATATACCTTTTATTTTTTTGTTTTTGTTAATTTCAATGAAAAAGAAATAGCAATGAGATGGTTTCACAACAGGCTAGTAGGACAGCTACAATAATTAATACATTGCATATCGTTGTCTTCGTAGTTGTTCAGAGTACACGATGCAGACCGACATGGTATCTTGTCTAAACACCATTAGTAGTACAAATCTGTCTTCTTGGCTATCTCCAATAGTACTCTCAACACTGGTGAAAGCAAACTTCAGGGCAAGTTCTGATTATTTATTCATTGCAGAAAGTTTTCCATTCAGGGCTGGCAAAATAGCTCAGCACATTAAAGCACCTGCAAGCAGGTGCAAAGGCCAAGGGTTCAATCCCCCTGGGATGCGCTGAGAAGGCAACTGAGACTGGATGTGGTGGTGTGGACCTGTAATCCCAGTTCTTTGGAAGCTGTAAACAGGTGTATCACTACAAATCCAATCTAGTAGTAAGACCCTGAACACCCTGTAGACTCTTCCCTAAAATACAAAAAAAAAAAAAAAAGAAAAGTTTTCCATTCAAATAACTAGCAGAAAACAGTTGAAGGGCCGGCCAGATAGCTCAGTGAATTAAACTGCCTGCTTAGGCAGATACAGGGACTGGGAACCCACCAGGCAGTGCTGGCCCTAGCCCCCAAGACAAGCTGAGATTGTGAATGAGACTGGGCATGGTAGCACACCCCTGTAATCCCAGAGTCTGGGAGGCTGAAAAACAGAAGAATCACTACAGTCCAATCTGTGTAGTGAGACCCTGTACTAAATACATTAATAAATAAATAATATTTTTTAAAAAAAAGAAGTTTAAGCAGTTGAGACATAGGACCCCAATTCCCAGATTTTACCCAGGTTCAAATGTAGTCAACAGGGATAAATAAGGCTATCATTCTCTCTATCATCAGACTAGGAAGATGATGCTCTAAAGAAGACAGAAAGGGAGCACACCAGCCAGGGTTTGATCCCCAGCTGCGGTGCCAACCCACCCCTGGGCACAATGAGACAGAGTGGTGGCACACGCCTGTAATCCCAGCACTTGGGAGGCTGAAAACAGGAGGATCATTGTTAGTCCAATCTACATAATGAGACCCTGGAGAGTGTTCAGGAGTCTAAATGCCTGCCTGGCAAACGAAAGGGCTGGAATTCAATCCCTGGTACCACATGCCGGTGCCAGCCCCAGAATCCTGGGTGTGGTGGCACACACCTATAATCCCAGCATTGGGGAGGCTGAAAACAGGAGGATCACTATGAATCTGAACTGCACAGTGAGATCCTGTACCAAATACACATTAAAAAAAAAAAAAAAAAGATTGAGTCAGTATAATGCAGTATGAGCAAAAATTATGGTTACTTTAACAAGAATAATACAGTAAGAGACAATGCCATCTATTTCCTATCAAAATATCCCGCACACGCATATACCCATCTTGAACACACTCATCCCATCATTATTACCATTTTCTAAAGCAGTTTTAGGGGCTGGGGAGATCGCTCTGTGGCACAAGTGCCTGCCTGGCAAGTGCAAAGTCCTGAGTTTGAACCTCGGTCCCACAAAAATAAATGGGGGGGGAAGCACGTGCGCAAGCAGTTTTGAAAACTCTGCATCTGCCTCCATGTCCTAGATTTAAAATGTTACCTTTTTATTTTTTTTTTTTTTTTAATTTTATTTATTTATTTGTTTGCTTGTTGTGTTTGTTTCTTTATTTATTCATTTTGTGGCTGGCTCAGCCTGCCCTGGTGGTGGCGCTGGCGCAGCATGTGGTGCCAGGGATCGAACTGCAGTCCCCGCAGTTGCCTGAGCCCTCCTAAGCAGGCGCTTTAGACCACTGAACCATCTCGCCGGCCCCTAAAATGTTACCTTTCAAGGTCATTTGGAATGTGGGGAAGAGCCAGAAGTCACACTGTGCTGGATCCAGTGAGTAAGATAGATGAGGACACAATGTGATATTTTTACCAACTTCCTTTCTGTTGAATTACACTCAATAGCATTCACCGTATTTATCACAACCAGTAAAGACACTCATGAAAGACACTTGCAGAACTGCTTCAGAATGATGGATACAGCTGGGCATGGTGGCACATGCCCGTAATGGGAGGCTGAGGCAGGAGGATTGGTGTGAGTTCGTTCAAGACCAGCTTGGGCTATAAAAGTGAGCTGAAGGCTAGCCTGAACTGCATAGTGAGACCCTGTCTCAAAAAGACAAAAAAAAAAAAAAAAAAAAAGAAAAAGAAATCATGGATACATGTGTTCTGAGAGATTTTGCTGGGTGCAGTGGTGCATGCCCGTAATGGCTAAACTCAAGGCTGAGGCAGCATGCTCCATACTTGAGACCAACTACAAAGTGAGTTCAAGGCCAGCTTGAAATACATAATCAAAAAAGACAGAGAGAAAAAGAGGGAGGGAAGGACAGAGGCGGGTTTTGAGAGGAATTAATGTGTCTTTCATATTTTAAACATTCACTTTGTATTTCAATCACATCTCTTATGTCTCTTCTTAGACTACAAGCTATGAAGCTTCTGAATTCAACACTCAACTCCTGAACCAGAATGAGAACTGGTACAAAGTAGTGAGGTGCAGAAATGAACAGATGGCATCTCGGGGATACCTTAAAATACCGACGTCTGGGCGCCTGCCCACAGAAATTCCAACAGTCCTCTGTCCATGCCAAAGTACTGGGTACTGGAGGAGGGTCTTGGCGAGAAAGGATCTCCCTATACAATCCAGGCTGGCCTCAAACTCACAGCAATTCGGCTTCAGACTCCTGAGTGCTGGGATTACAGGTGAGCACCACCATACCCGGCAGTACTGGAATTTTTAAAGCTCCTCAGGAAATTCTAACATTCAAACCATGATTCTGAACCACTGCTTAATCAGCACAATCAAGAAATAGAGCCAGGCATGGTGGCATACACCTATAATCCCAATAGTTGGTAGGATGAGGCAGGAAAACCACCATGTGGCTGTGAACTCACAGCTGGCCCAAGTGACATAGAGAATAAATTCTCCAGAAATGGATGGTTATGCCCAGATTCTGTAAGTTTTCACAAACATTTAACACAGAAAATATACTAGGACTGGGGATATAGCTCAATGGCATAAATGCCTGCCTGGCAAGCACAAGGTCACAAGTTTTATCCCCGGTACTGCAGAGAAAAAAAAACTGAATCAACACAGAAAATATACTATCTAACCCCAACTTTCTCATAATCTGGAGCTAAATATTTCTTACTGAGCTAAACATAAATGGGAAAACCAAGGTGGAGTATTCTTCCCTGCTGCATATACGCAATTATGGCCTACAAACATTGAGATGTGTGAGACTCTGGCCAGTCAGCATGCGGCTGAGGTAAAAATGCCCTAATGCAGGGCAGATTTTCTTGACCCACGGGTGTCCTCTCCAGTCCAAAAAAGCAAGGGATGAGAAGAATGATATTATGTGATTTTTACTACCAGCACTGAACATAACTGAAATCTGGCTGTCTTACCACCTGGTCAGGCTCATGTTTCCAAATGTTTGTCCAGTCAATTCTTGGGGCTTCTCTCCTAAGTTTCCCAGGGAGGAATGCTGTAAATGATGGCTAGATGCCAGGAGTAATCCAAAATAAACAGAATCACTGATCCCTTTGCAGCCTTAGGCTTTAAGGTCTGGCTGACATCCAAATTCCCTAAGAAGCAGAGCCCCTGTGGGGCCCTCTGTGGCATGGCAGTCAAGGACAGTGAGAGGTGGGCAGGACTTCCCAGGCTCTGTACTGTGAAAGCCATTCAAAAAGTAAAAAGCATTGCACCCAGCTCCAAGGAGAGATAAAACTATGCTTCAGCTGTGATTGTTTTCTTTGTTGTCTCATGCTCAACACAGCAACTAATACGACTTTTTTTTTTTTTTTTTTTTTGTCTTTTTGAGACAGGGTCTCACTATGCAGCTCAGGCTGGCCTTGAGTTCACTTTTGTAGCCCAGGCTGATCTCGAATTCTGATCCTCTTGCCTCAGCCTCCCAAGTGCTGGGATTACAGGTGTGCGCCACCACACCCAGCTAAGTAATAACGACTTTTTAGCATTTAACATTTACTGGTTTACTTGGGAGGCTGAGGCAGGAGGATCAGTGCAAGGTGGAGATCAGTCTGGGCTATAAAAGTGAGCTCAAGGCCAGCCTGAACTAAATAGTGAGACCTTGTCTCAAAAAGACAAAATAAATAAATAAAATAAAATTAACTGGTTTGCTACTAGTTATGGGTTCTGTAAAGACACAGCCAAGGGAACAAACTGTGTGAGTGAACCTGGCTGGCTCAGGCTGCCTTACAGTTGGGTCCGGGAATCGAACCGCTGACCTCTGTGACTGACTGGGACTGCAGGTGCAAGTGCTTAAACCACTGAGCTATCCCGGAAGCACCACCCCAGCACCCACCACCACCCCGTATAAGTGAATCTGAATCTTAGCAAATAAAGTGTATTCCCTCAGAGATCAGCTTGAAGATGGAAGCTGCACTCTATGACCTACAGGTGTCAAGCTAGATCCTTGCCACCTAAGGGCACTGAGCTCAGAGTAGAAGCACAGATAAACACAGCACAATATAAAACTACAAAACTACATAAAGGCAGACAGGGCCAGGCCTTCAAGGATAACGTGGAAGACAAGGTGACTTTACAACTAGAGACAGACACTCCTCCACTGTGGTCAGAACTCAAGACAAGAGTACACAAAAGCAACTACATACTTCCTTAAGGGTGGTCATCAGGGACTGATATTCTAAGTAGGTATCAATCACCTCGAAAGAGCCTAGAAAAAGTCACAAGTCCAAGCTCAATAGGTGATGGTCTTGCCCGCTTGCTACATGACTTGCTTTCCCACTGGATCCTGGTTTTAATCAATTTTACCTGAGCAATGGTGCTTGTTGTCTCATTAGTTGACCAGTTTTGTCCCACCTCATACCCACCTAAGTCAGTTCCCATGTCTTCTCCAACCTTAGACCCGCCTCACCATGTGATTTTCCTCTATGAAAGTCCCTGGAAGAGAGAGCTTCCAGGGGACACCCACGCAGGACCTGCCTCCTGTCCCTCTCTTGAACAGGAGCTTTCTTTCCCTCAATAAATAAGTTCTGCTCATTACCTTCATTTGTTCCTAAAATTCATTCTTCAGTTTTAGAGAACATAAACTCATCCCAGGTACTTTTCGGTTGGGAGATCAGTTTTCCCTATATCATTTGGAGGTTCCCTATTGGAGGTCATCCACCCCATCAGTTTTTAATTCCTGTATCACTTAGAGGAGACCTTAAGCACACTCCCATACCTTTCTTTGATGTGTCTACTGAGCAAGTATAAAAAACTGTATTTGCATAGTTAATGGTTTTCTTTCAGAGCATGCTGATATTTGATCTGCCTTTATATACAATTTGGGTCTAGTGAGGTATACTCCTACCCAAAGGAATGAATTTCTGTGCTCCCAACTAGTTTCCTCTGTATGTGGCCAGCTCTCATCACAAGAGGTGATGCAAGACACAGAAAACAGCAGGTAAAATACAATAGTAGCACACAAACAATAAATTCCCAACAGACTAGCAATAGGGAGGAAGAAGTACTGGCTGTGTTACACCCTCATCTCCTATCTCAGTCACTTCTACCACCTTTCCTTTGTCTGTGAGGCAAAAGGAAAGTAAAAGTTAATCTCAGTATGCTGGGAGACTAAGGCAAGAGGATCACAAATTTGAGCTCAGCATGGGCAACTCTGGCAAGATCTGTGGGGAACTCGGAATGAAGACCCTGGATCCAACCCCCTAGTACTATCCCCAGCTGGAAGAACCCCTAAGCACAACAAAATGGCCTACCTGATTGCCAAGGTATGCAGCAGCTGACAAGTGCCAGAAAGGCCCCTCTGTACCTGCCCTACGCTGGCCCAGCTATATACAACATAGTTTGGACTTCATTATTAAGCAATGGTTTACTGGTAGACCCTGGAAAAGACATAAATATAGGCAAATGTCAACAAACACTTTAAGTACTACTGGAATATTTGGCATCTTTTTTTATGTGTGAACCTTGGATAAATCTGTACAATGTTGTGAAGCTCTAACGACTTTTAACACAAGAACCAGATATAGTAGTGTATGCCTCTAATAATTGCAGCTCTCTGAGAAGCTGAGGCAAGAGTATCACAAATTTCAGTTTAGGATAGGCAATCCAGAATGTTAGCATGGCCCTGTCTCAAAAACAAACGAGTTTGTTCTTTAGGGGCTGAGGAGATAGCTCCATGGCACAAGTGCCTGCCTGGCAAGTGCAAGGTTTGAACCCCAGTCCCGGAAAAAAAAAAAAGAAAGAAAGAAAGAAAGAAAGAAAGAAAGAAAGAAAGAAAGAAAGAGAGAGAGAAAAAAACGAACTGTAACTCAGTGTGAGGGCCATAGATTCTGTACCCAGCACTGGAGGAAGGGAAGGAAAAAAGAGGGGAACTGCAAAATGTTTTCCTTGCATTCTTAGTATAAAAATTTGTCTTTTTTTTTTTCTTCAGTACTGGGGACTGAACTCAAGATGCTGTGTATGCCAGGCAAGCGCTTATTCTATTGAGCTGTGACAAGCACTTATTCTACTGGGCTATCTTCCTGGCCTGACCTTAGTATAAAAATTTGTGGTCACAGCCCCAAAAGAAACAAAACATCTTCACAGTTTCACTGACTACTTGTGAACTAAATCAAAATTATAATAATCTACTTCCTACAACCAGTTTTACAGCAGGAACACCCAAATCAATTACCCCTCATGAAACGATCCAATTCTATCTCAGGGCTGAAAAAAGAACACAGGTCTCACAAGGGACACCCCCCTCAATGTCTTAGGATGCAAGCACTTCCGTTAACTGCTCTCACATCCAGATGTCACCTTTTTGGGTCAGGATATAAGCACTGTAACACCAATCTGCTTCTGTTGACAAAGAGCCCTTCCTTGTATATAGCAGCAATGCAGATAGATACAAGTACTTATAGACATGAACACCTAGGGCACAAACCACATCATAAGTAAAAGTGGTTTATTGAAAGGAATGCCCTAGTTAAGGTAAAGAAGGGATTCTGTGACTTTACAAGCAAGAGATTAAAGCAGAAAGATTAAATCTTAAAACAGCAAGGAATCAGTGTGACCCCTGCATTCATACACCTACTCCTGCCTAAGAGGGGACAGCTACTCAAAAACACTTAAGGTACACTTAACCTTCTGAGATAACTCAGTTGTGCTGATAGAGCAAGTTACTGCTGGAATATTTTTCATACTAATGCTTCTTGGGACACATTGATCCAAGGTGTTTTGTTTTTGTTTTTGTTTTTTTGTCTTTTTGAGACAGGGTCTCGCTATGCAGTTCAGGCTGGCCTTGAGCTCACTTTTGTAGCCCAGGCTGGCTTTAACAGGTCGATCCTCCTGCCCCAGCCTCCCAAGGGATTGTAGGTGTTCGCCACCACGTCCGGCCCTAGTCCAAGTTCTAAAGTGTTGATTAAATTTCAGAGTATTAAAAATACTTCTGCAGGGATAGGGAGGACACAAACATTTCCAAAGGACAAAGTACAAGAATCAACTCCTATTGGGCCTAATATGGTGGTACATGCCAGTAACCCTAGTACTGAGGAGGCTGAGATAGGATTACTGCAAATTCGAGGCTAACCTGAACTAATAGTAAAACTGTCTCAGAAAAACAAAACAAAACAAAAAACCCTCCAATTGGCTCCAACAGCAATACACCTTCATGTCCACAGGAAAAAAGTAGCATTAAACATGACAATTTCAGGACTGGGGAGATGGCTCAGTGGTCTAAGCACCTGCCTGGCAAGCACAAGGACCAGTTAGTTTCATCTCTGATACCAAATACTGCAACAGCCCAAAAACCAGCATGGTAGCGCACACCTGTAATCTCAGTAGTGAGGAGGCTGAGACAGGAGGATCACTGAGTCCAAGCTGCATAGCAAGACCCTGCTCTAACAAATAGATATTTTGTTTTTTTAAAAAAAGTGACAGACTGTGTAGCCAGACCTATCTCAAAAAGACAAAAAAAAAAAAAAAAAAAAAAAAAAAAAAAAAAAAAAAAAAAAAAAAAAAAAAAAAAAAAAAAAAAAAAAAATTCTGCTTGTTGACTGAGATTTTTGTGATTGTACTGTGTCTTATTAAAATAAAATGCAGGGGGCTGGGGAGATAGCTCCGTGGCACAAGTGCCTGCCTGGCAAGTGCAAGGTTGTGAGTTCGAACCGCGGTCCTGGAAAAAATACATAAATAAATAAAATGCAAACAAAACAAAGCAAGGAAAACTTTTAGGGAATAAGGCAGTCTGGTACAACTCCTAACACTACAATTAGACCATATGATTTCTTGCCATTGAAATTTCCCTCACAGGCACGAACAGTGGTACACACCTGTACTCTTAGTACTTTGGCAGGTTAAAACAAGAGCATCACAAATTTGGGCCCAAGCTGGGCAACTCAGCAAAAAAATCTCTCAAAAGAAAAAAGAGGCATGGCTCTCAGTGTGAAGACCCTGGATCTGACCCCTAGTAGTAAAAACCAACAGAGAGAGAGAGAGAGAGAGAGAGAGAGAGAGAGAGAGAGAGAGAGAGAGAGAGAGAGAGAGAGAGACTCTCTCTCTCTCACTATACAGTTCAGGTCCATCATTTTTTTTTCTACAGTACTGGAGACTGAAACCTGGGCTAAAACGCAAAATCCTCCAGGCTCAGTCTCTTGAGTGCTGTTTTTATAGAAGTATGTCACCAAGCCCAGCTTGCTTTGTTGTTTTTGACAGGACGCCAAGTACATAGACCCAATCTGTCACCTTTTTTCTCTTTGTAATAACTAGAAATTGAACTCCTGGCCTTTACACTGAGATACATTCCCAGGCCCTTTTGATTTTCTTAATTTTGAGATAGGTTCTCAATAATTCACCCAGGCTGGGTGCAAGTTTGCAATCCCTTTGCCTCAGCCTTCTAGACTGCTGGAATTATATGTGTGTGACAGCATGCCCAATATCTGTCATCTTTTACTGGGGTATGATAGCTACAAAAGGCCACAGCTCATATAACCACTGCCCAGCTGCTTTATCTTTATTTTTTTTAGAAGGCCAGATACAACAATTAATACACTGCATATTATTGCCTTCTGCCCCTAGCTGTTTTATAGCAAATATTTCCAGTTTTTCAGACATGGCCATTAGTGGAAGAGAAGGATCAATCAAGTATCCATAATCATTAGCAGCTGTCCTGTGAAGGGAACAACTGCTACCGTGAAGGGAACCCTGATCAAGATGCTGGCAAGAAGTATGGTAGCACATACCTGTAATTCCAGCATTTGGGAGTTTGAGGCCCACCTGAACTACAAAGCAAGAACCTGTCTCAATCATTTAAGTAAGCAAGAATTAAAGGGGGGGACCCCACAGGAGATAGCTCCGTGGCACAAGTGTCTGCCTGGCAGTGCAAGGTTGTGAGTTTGGGCCCTGGTTCCGCCCAAAAAAAAAAAAAAAAAAAGCAAGCATTCACCATAACAGACTCTACTTGTAATGCTTGCACTCAACAAACCTTTGGGCATCTGAAGACTCAATGATAACCGATCATCAACAGTAGGATAAAAGAACTCAAGGCACACCAAGAAATGCCCATCCACCAATACTGTTTTCCAGAGGAAAAGTCAAACACTAGCTGCAAAGATCTTTGAACCTACCATACGGGGCTGGGGAGACAGCTCAGGAATCTAAGTGCCTGCCTGGCAAAGGCAAGGACTCAGGTTCTATTCCCAGTGCCAAATGTTGTGCCAGACCTGAAACCGGTAGTGCTGGCACACAGCTGCAATCCCAGTACTGGGGAGCCTGAGACAGGATGATCACTACAAGTCTGAGCTGCATAGTGAGACCCTGTGGCCAATAAATAAATAATTTTTTTAAAAAAATCCTAACCCCACCATATAATACCAAATCCTTTCTATTCCTTCACAAGTCATTCAGAAAACACATGCGGTGACACAAATGACAATCACCAGATCGCTAGCCGTCTGTTTGTTTGCCCACAGGAGCACACTGTGTGTCTGCACACATGGTCACTGGCAGTCACTACACAAGTGTTCCTGCTCCAGGAGGCTCTGCTCCACTGAATATCTTGACATTCCCCACTCTTGTTTGAAATGGTGGGTCAACTAAACAAAATCTGGATTTAAGCCTTGTAACAGCTGGAGGGACTCTGGAGAAAGTTAAAATTTTGAATATGTTCCTACGCTTTCATTTCTAGCCCATGAAACCAGCTTGAGATCTGACTGGGCACTTCCCTACAGCAGGCATACTTTGCATGTGGTACACATATCTCTAGTCTCCCAGTGTCCTGCCAGGGGAGTTACTAAGCAGCCAAACCCAGCATTGCCATCATGCCTGCAGGAGTTGGCACACAATGTACTAGTAGCAATTTTCCCAGTTAAGTGACAATTTTCCTAGAGTATCCACATGCTTAGGGAATATTGCTGGACTCAGACCAGCTAATAATTACTAAATGCCTACTGAAGCATGGGACTCAAGATGTGTGGATATTGTATTTTAACCTCAAGGGAACCTTGTACTCAGCAGAGTCTAGGATGTTTTGCAGTCAAGGAATCTAACGCTGGGGGGGAGGGGGGAGCAGGGGAGTAATTTATCTGAGATCATACTACCCATGAAAAAAAGGTTTAGACTCATCTTGTCAAGTATCATTACTAGGACCAGGGAGATAGCTCAGTAGGACAAGTGCAGGGTCCTGAGTTCAATCCCTGGTACCACAAAAAAAAAATTATTACTAGATGGATCAAGGTATAACCTTTGCAGGCAAAACTTTACAGCTTTTAGAAGACAAGATACAGTAGCCGGGTGTGGTAGCACACGCCTGTAATCTCAGCACTTGGGAGGCTGAGGCAGGAGGATCAGTGTGAGGTCAAGACCAGCCTGGGCTACAAAAGTGAGCTCAAGGTCAGCCTGACCTGCACAATGAGACACTGTCTCAAAAAGACAAAAAAAAAAAACAGGGTACAGTACTACCTTGATTCATGAATGCTTCTGTTCACAAACTGAGGCACTGCTGTATATTTTATTGAAAAGAGATCTTATCAACCACAAAACAAGGGTTCATAAATTTATAAGCATTAAAATTAAGATAATCTGAAGTGACCATGGTGGTGTACTTCTATAATCCCAACACTCAGAAGAGGGATGAAGCAAGAAGATCCCAAGTTCAAGCTCAGCCTAGGGAAGTGAGACCTTGTGACCTTAGTGAGACCTTGTCTCAAAACACAAAATAAAAAGACTGGATATGTGTCAAGGTCCTAGGTTAAACTCCCAGGTATTCTTCCACCCCCCCATCCAAAAAAATAAATAAATAAATAAAAACTCACCAGTATATCAAAAACTGTGGGGCCAGGAACATAGCTCAGTAGAATAAGTGCTTGGCTGGTGTAGTGGTTGATACGTTGTGTCAACTTGGCTGGATGACTCAGTGGCCTGGCTCCCTGTTGGTGGAGTCCCGCCCCGGGGTACAATTGGTTCCTTCCTGGAGCAGGATCAGGGCATGCCTAGGATATGATTGGCTCCTCCCTAGAGCGCGATCAAGGGCCCATGCTGGGATATGATTGGTTCCACCCTAGGGCACAATGGGCCCACATCAGAGCACAGAGACATTTTAAAGGGGCTGAGGAAGCAGTCAAGACCTCACTTCCTCCGAGAAGCTTCAGTCTTTGCATTCGGCCTGGACTTCGTCTAGCTTGCAGCACAGACTCTTCAGCCTCCAGCTTGGATCTTTCACCATCCATCACAGACTCTTCAGCATCCATCACAGACCCATCAGCCGATGGATAGAGACTTACACGGAGCACTGCAGTGAGTTTCAGACCTCAGGACTGAATTCTCCAGTCCGGAGCATGCAGACGCCCTCCGCATGCTTCCTCATCTGACTCTGTGGCTGACTATTGTAAGCCACTCTTGTAACTCCTTATATATTGTATACTTTGTGTTAATATCCATTCCTTATATCTTTCTGTTCCTCTAAGTAAAACCCTGACCAATACAGCTGGTAATCTCCGGTACTGCAAGAAAAAAAAAAAAAAAAAAAAAGGCAATTCCACTCCTGGGCATTTATTGAGAAACCTGCTCACACATGTCACAGGCAAAATAATGCTCATAGCAACACTACTAACAGTGATGCCTCTTTTATACCCCAATAAAAACTCTAATGATCCAAATGCCCAACAATACAAAAATAAAAGGCCAGCAAGATAGCTCAGCAAACTAAGTACCTGCTTAGGCAAGTGCAGTGACCAAAGCTCAATCCTCAGCACCTTGTGCCACCCAGGCCCAGCCCATAGGTGAGCTGAAAGGGCCACTAAGACCAGATATGCTAGCTCACATCTGTAAACAATCCTGGGGAGGCTGAAAACAGGAGGATCACAAAGTGAGCTGTGTAGTGAGACCATGTACCAAATACATAAACATTTTTAAAAATGAGTAACTTGTACTTCATTCATACTTCCCTTATACTTATTGCTCTATGGCTGTGCATTAAACAAAAAAATGGTAATTAGTAGATTGTCAGTGATACAAAGCTCAAGCACAACAGAAGCAAATAAAGTGCTGTTTAGGAGTATATGCAACTAGGGGCTGGGGAGATAGTTCAATAGAATAAGCAACTGCCTGGCAAGCACAAGGGCCTGAGTTCAAACCCCAGTTCTGGGAGGGCGGGGGGGAGGGGGGGAGGAGTATATGCAACTGAAGGTTCAAATGGCACATGCCTTTAATCCCAGCTATTCAAGAAGCTGAATAAAGCAGAAGGATCACAAGTTTGAGCCCAGTGTGGGCAACTAGGGAAGATGCCGTTTCTAAATAAAAAATAGTGATACAGGTCAGTGCAAGGTCCTGGGTTCAAACTCCAGCAAGCACACACACAAACTAGTAATATAAGCAACTGAAACAAAGAGGGGGGGCCGGCGAGATGGTTCAGTGGTCTAAAGCGCCTGCTTAGGAGGGCTCAGGCAACTGCGGGGACTACAGTTCGATCCCCGGCACCACATGCTGCGCCAGCGCCACCACCAGGGCAGGCTGAGCCAGCCACAAAATGAATAAATAAAGAAACAAACACAACAAGCAAACAAATAAATAAATAAATAAAATTAAAAAAA
>PVKN010019457.1:0-16354 GCA_004027915.1 Capromys pilorides | reverse complement strand
TTCTCCTTATTCCCCACAAATGGGACCCGAATCTTCTATTGTTCCACTATACTCCCCCCTGGACTGTTTGCTCAAACACTGGAAAGGTTTAGACCCTCAAACCTTAAGAGGAAAAGCCCAGGTTTTGGTCTTTGTTACTGATTCCTGGACACAATACCTGCTGGCATGAGTAGTTCTGTGGTAGAAATCTCTGCAACAATACCTGCAGAGGAATCACACAAAGTGAACACCCAAGGGCTCCCTTAATTTTAATGTCATCCTCCAGCTAGATTTGTTTTATAAGAGAAAAGGAAAATGGAGGGGGTGCCCTACAACAGTTCTTTATTCTCCAGGACCATCCTGATCGGGCTTCTAGTGTTCTTTAGACCTTGTACTCTCAGCAACCCTTGTTTTCTGTTACTCCTTGGGAAAGTCCATACACCACAAAAAGAAGGATCAAGACCCACGCCTGCCATACACAGAAGCCACCAGCACTGATGGCCCCATGTGAGAGGATATTGCCTCTCTGCTCCAACCTGAGGGTAAAGCCCAAATAAGCCCCTTTTACTTATTTGGAGTTGGAGGGAATTAGTGAGCCCTGGGAAGCTTCACAGATGATTCTGATGGCTATATTAGAGCTTTTGAAAGTGTCCCCTCTCTGGTTAGACTGACCTGGGAAGGTGTGACCTTTCTTCTCAGTAAGATCCTCAATCATGAACAAAGGGTCAGAGTTTGAGGCATAGCCATCTGAAATGGAAATGCTCGCTGTATATGAGGCACACGAGGGAGCTCAAAGAAGAGAGGGACAACCAAGAGCTTGTGTCCCTATTGGAGCCAGTATGGTCCCTATAAATAAGCTGCAAAGGAATTGTGGAACTCTGTTGTGGCAGCAGGACTTAATTTCCTTCATTGTAATAAAGAAAGACTAAAGGGAGCAAAGTGGAAGCTCATTAATTATCCAAAACTGGGACAAATCCACCAGGAGGTAAAAGAACACTGCCTCTGTGTTCAAACAACACCTGAAGGATGCCAGGACCAAAGGATGCCTGATAGGGTGAAAAGGGAGATTCCTATCAGATAAATCCCTGACCTAGTCAGCCTCTGACATCCAGTGTGAACTTCTAAAGATGGTGATGGACTCAGAGCAAAGCCATTTGATACTAGATGGTTGGTTAAGAGGAGACACCAGGATCTCTTATAATAGGGACAGAGAGACTCAATAGGAAAAGAAGGAGACACATGAAACTACAGGCTGCACACACACACAAAAAGCAATTAGAGGCTGCACTGCAGGAAGTCTCAAGCAAGGGTCCAAGTCAAGGAAGGGGGCTCCTTTGCTACCACTGGCAGAAGTCAGGACTCATCAAGAAGAAGCAACCCTTCCATAAGAAAAGAGCCAACTTCAGGAGGAAAGCCCCACCTGGGCCATCTAGACCCTGCTCCATTTCCCAGGCCAACCACTGGAATAATGAATGTTCTCAAGGAGGACAATGATATTCCCAATGAAGCTTCCCAGGTCTGTTTACTCAACGCCACCCTCCTGCCTTCTATCTGACCTATGAAGCCGCAGGCTAATCTGATTGTTGGGGGCCAACCTGTCAGCTTTCTCACTGATATGGGCGCCTGCCTTTTGGTCCTTGCCTTTTGCCCTGTGCGTGCTCTACATGCACTGCTATAGTTCAGGGGCTCTTGGGATACTCCAGGGAAAGATTCTTCTCCTAACCTGTGGCTTGTACTTGGGGTAATCTCCATTTGCCCACTCCTTTCTAATACGCCCAAGCCTTCACCCTACTGCTAAGGAGAGACTTACTACCAGAAGTCCAAGCCTACTTGCTGCAGGGCCTAGTCCTGCAGGAATCTTCTCCCTCCATAGGTAGGTCAAGCTATGTAAACAGATGGACACACAATGGAAAAAGCCTTAGAGGACACCCTTGCCCTAGTCCACCTTGGCGCCCTATGCACTTCCCTCTCCAAAAGCAGTATTCTCTTCTTCCAGAGGTTAGACAAGAGCTGCATTATTCAGGGACTGCTAAAACAGAAATTCCTTAGGGAAACTGTCGGCCCCTCTAATAATCCCTGTTATTGGGGTAAGGAAAGGACCAAACAAATGGAGCTCAGAGCAAGATTTACATCTCATCAATGAGGTTGTGGTACTACTACATCCAGTGGTCCCTAAGCCCTATACCTTGTTGGCCCAGATTCCAGCTTTAGCCAATAGCTTTTGGACCTGGATCTCAAGGATGCATTTTTCTGTATCTCCTGAGAGCCAAAATCTTTTGCTTTTAAGATTATCCTCATAGGAGTAGGGGATGTGAATTGGACAGTTCTTATTCAAGGCTTTTCTCTTGGCCTGGCCTTAGCCCAAAATCTCCTGTACTGGAAGAAGGAAGGAAACTTATTCCTCCAACATATAGATGATCTAATGCTTTGTGGGAAGACTAAAGCTAACAATGCATAGGGACACTGAGTCCCTCCTCAACTTCCTGGGTTCCTGGGGCTATAATGTGTCCTGTGAAAAAGCCAGGTCTGCCAGGCTCAAGTTACTTAGGTTTGCTTATCTCACATGGTAGGAGGACTCTGAGCCGAGAAAGGATACGGCCTGTGGTGGTCTTCTCACAGCCAAAACATTGCACATCTGAAAGCCTTCCTGGGACTCAATGAGTTGTATAGAACCTGGACTCTAGGATATACTAAAAGGCTCAGCCCCTTCACCAACTGAGAATTGGGGCCTCAGACCCACCTCCTCCCTTCAAGCCTTGAAGCTTGTGCTTTTTAGGAATTAAAACATGCCCTGCTGGAGGCCCTGTGCTAGGGTTCCCAGTCAAAATAAATATACCCTCTTTCTGACAGAGAGATAAGAGGTTGCTCTGGGGGTCCTCACCCAACAGAGCCATCAGCCTATAGCTTACTTAAGTGAGGAATTAGACCTGTGTCTAAGAAATGGCCAGGAGACTGGTGAGCATTGGTCACCATGGGTATTTAGTCCCTGAAATCCATAAACTCACTCAAGGATGGGCTTTTGCGGTAAAGTCTCTTCCCGACCTTGAGAGGCTTCTCAAGGGACCAATTCATTCCTGGGGTCAGATGCCAGGATTATAAAAGACCAGATCCTCTTATTAAATGGCCCTGAGGTTGACATTAAAACTTGTCAAGGCCTCAACCAAGCCACCTTTCCGCCTGATGCCAAGGAGGTAAATAAGCATCGACATGATTATACAGATTTCTGAATCCTGGCTCAGCAGTTAGGACAAGGATGATCATTCCCTTTAAGGATCCTGAGAGTGGCAGCTCCTTTGTCTAAGAGGGAGTTAGGAAACCTGGATATATGGTGCTAAGACAGTCAGAGATGCTGGAATCAGGTCCTTTACCCAGCCTCCATCACTGTGCCCAAAGGTCAGAATTAATAGCCCTTGCTCAGGCTCTTGGGCTACCCAAAGGCCACAGAGTCAACAACTACACTGACTCCTAAGTCTGTCTTTCATATGGTGCATGCCCATGCTTCTAGGTGAAGGAACAAGGTCTATTAACTCCTATTAAACATGCTTCAGAGATCTTACAATTTGTTATGGCTGTAAATTTACCCCTTGAAGTAACAATTGTACACTGCTCAGGATACCAAAGGAAAATAAAATTCCATTATTCTGGGCAATAAAAGAGCTGATGAAGAAGCCAGGGCAGCTGCCTTATGATACCTAAAGTGTCCCTTTCTGTGTCAGCCAGTTCATTAGTCCACCTGTATCATCTGACAAAGGGGTTTTACAAGCCCAGAAGTTTTACAGGAAGCAGGGATGGACCCTTCACTCTGACACATGGTGGGTTATCCCTGCTGGGCACCTCTTTCTATATGGCTGCCTAGCCTGTAAGATAATCAAGATCATCAGCTGAACTCAGCTCATTTCAGATCACATCAATACTGTAAAAATACAAATGGCCCTCCTGATGGAGCCAACCATGGAGGTTCCTCCCTCCTTCTACCTTGGCCAGTTAGGTCACCCTCCCAGTAGACACCACCCACTGCCCCAGCTTGTGCTCCCTTTCAGCCAGAAGTAGCCAGAGTTGTCATCTCCCTGAGTCCCAATAGCAGTTGGATAATCATTTCCAGAGGTGGGGAGTGTACGAGAACAAGGACCCATGACAGGATCAGAAAAGGGATGCTGGGAAATAAACAACCTCTGCAGTATTCTGAAAATGTAAGCAATAGGCAGTCTGAGAGACCTAAACCCCTAGCAATGAAACAAACCAACCAACTGGAGAGAGATGCTCCCAGACAAAGGGAACACCTTGCAATCCCAGAAAAACAGAGCTTCTGGCCATACTCAGTGGCTACCCACCCCTTGGAGTGGCTTTGTATCTCTTTCTTCTGTCAGTGAGCTCTACTGTTGCCTTGCACTGTCTTTTGACCCCTCTGCTTCTTTCAATGTAAAAGAGAAACAAGCATGAGAAAATTTAACGGTGAGCTGGTAAGCTCAGACACACCCTGGTATATGACACCCAGAGGACTGGGTGGGTTCCCTGGGGGATTGGGTGGATTCTCAAGGATCTCCTCTTAAATCCAACATAAGAAGTGGATACTTACATTGGAACATGCCAGACATTACAGTCACTGCCACCCTCCTCTACAGTAGATTCCCAGATAATTCCTCTTGCCCATTTAAAACTTCCCTTTGACTAACAATTTCTCACTCTCATCCTCCCTCCCAGCCATAAAGTTAGAATTTGACAAATGAAAATGACATCCTCAAGACACAGATAACACTCTGAAAGCGCCCCTGGACCACCCTGCGTCCTTGAGTTTTGTCTGGGTCTTTGCTGTCCACTACTTACCTTATAGTTATAGTGTTAGCACCCCAGGATTTGTCCCAAGCCAGCAGGCAGGGGCAACACAGGGCCTGGACACAGGCTGCAATCTTCCTCTTCACTGCCTTCCAGCCATGCCTCCTATCACTGGCAGGGTATGAGGCAGAGCAGGAGCTCGAGTGGGATGCATCAGTGCTGCTGGCAGGCTATGCTGGGAGTGCGGATCCTGCAAATATGAATGGCAGACAGGGAGCCTCTGCCTCTGCCCTAGGGGCCTTGCGCCAGGAGGAAGGTGTCAGTGCAGGTGGCAGGCTCACTGGCCTTCCTACAGGGGAGGGAAGTCGAGGCAGCAGGACCTGTAGGGGAGCCTCCTAATTCTCAGATCCTATTCAAAATTTCAAGCTTACAACTTGCCATTGGTATAGCCACAAGAAAATGACCATTTGATAGTCATATACTTCCTGAGTATCAAATATTCAATGGTCAGGACCCCAGCACTGTCACCTTCCTGAGCTTGGGGAGTGGTTCAAGAGGTGGACAGGAGAAGGTACATCCTAGGGAGCCACAGGTGCTGTGCTTTAGTGTGTGCCACACTGTGGGGTTGTGGGTGAGGAGCTTGCCAATGAGGCTTAGCAGGCCCAAGAAGAGGGAGTTGGGAACAGTATTAACTGCTGGCCAAGAGTCACCACAGCAGAATGAGAGATACATCACAACCACCTGGCATAACATGATCTTGCAGTTCCAAACATTCACTGGGTTATTGACATGCTTTGTTGAAGAATAGTTTGGGGTAGCGCCCTGTACCACACAGCTGCTCATGGTTGTAGTCTGCCCAGGAACAGACCTCTGCCCCAACTCAAATCCGCTGATCTTAATATTTCCTTGGGAATTCAACAAAATATTCTCAGCTTTGATGTTGCCACAGATAATACCTTGGCCATGGTAGTGCGTGAATAATCTCCAGGACTTTTCCTCTCAGCCCATTGGTGGCCTTCCAGCTGTGTCGCCTTATGTCTCCCCGTTTTGCGGGCTCTACCACAAGGTATTCTCCATCATAAGTTTCAATGACCTGTAGCAACTGTATGATAGCAAGGTGCTGATATAATAGAGGCAGTTGCTAGCAGTGTCCCAGCGTCAAGATATGCAGCCAATAGGAGTCGAGCCAAGTGTGCTCAATACTTGGTAGTTATCTGTGCAGCTCTCCCCACGGGAACGGGTCATGAGGCTCAGCTGTGATGCTGCCTCATTATGCTCAGCACCTAAATTGGGTATGATGCAGCTGTCCGTGAGGCCTGGGTATGGTGTCACCTGGATACACTCACTGCACACATGAGGTATCATGACATAGCAGTCCTCCAGAATCTCCAACACACCAAACAAACATGCTGTGTACAGATCTCCTCTCACCAACAAGAGATCGCCAGACAAAAACCCCACCCCAGCCAGGGCCTTATATAGCTAAGCTTTGAGATGTTCTGTTGTCACTCAGCATCCATAGCAGTGGCTCTTGGAAGGCCTTTCTTTCCTACATCAATGCTCAGTGGCTATTGTTATTTGCAATGGGAAACAGAATAGTAAGGAGACCATCTTCCTGGGTGGTTGGACACAGCCACCTGGCAATGGAGCTCAAAGCGAAGGTGGCCCCTCTGACCTCAGACTCTCTGCACTGACAAGGCTCTGGGGTCCTGCACTACAGATGCAGCCTCAGAGAGACCCACATAGGCCCCACAAATGCTCATGCTATGCTTTCCACATCAGCCATGTTCCTGATCATGATCCTCCTCTCTGCGTCTTGCTTTCTCTCTTTCTCATGCCTGCAGTGCCAGATGAAACAGGTGTTAGAGGAATTAGGCAGCAGAGAGTCATAGCTGTGTGGAAGAGCAGCCTCTCTCTGAGGTGTGATTCATTCTCAGAAAAGATTCTTTTTTTCTGTTCGTGTAAAGTGCTGCTCAAAAATCTGATCACCATCGGAACTCCTCAAGAGTGCCGCTAGCTGCAGATGGGTGTCTCTGGTGCATTTTCTATCTGCTGCCCTAATAAAACATGGATGAGCCAGAAGGAGCTCACTCTACAGCTGTTGTCTTAAAGCCACCTCGCAACTTGGGTTTCTACACTTCTGTTTGCACAGAGGAGAGCCACATGCTCCTGCACTCACCCTAACAGAAAGTCACTTTCTCATGTGAGTCCATCTGTACAAGTCATCATCACATTCTGAAGGCCTTGTCTCATGCACGAGCTCATTTTCTAAATGTCCCACTTTGCATGCCAACTTGAAGATGTGTTTGTTTGTTTGTTTTTAAAAAAAAAAAAAAAAGAAAGAAAGAAAGAAAGAAAGAAAGAAAGAAAGAAAGAAAGAAAGAAAGAAAACGCTCCCCAATTGTCAGCATGAATTGTCAGCTAAGTAGCTCCCTGGAGGCAGGAGCATTATCTCAAATCCCTGCTTTGCACTACATTTTCATAATACTCAGACTATAAGCCCACATCAAAGGCTTGCACCCCTCTAAATACCTCACCTTAAAATGCTATGATTATAGCACAGCAAATGGCCTGCTGCATGGTCCTGCTAGAAAATAAGGGGAAATTCAGTACTTTTTCCCACATTCCAGCACTGGAACCTAGCATACTAACAATGGGGGCATAAAGAATTCACATTCCTCGACGTGTGGGTCACAATGGCTGTGGGCTGTAACTGATCTGGGCCTAAGGTGCAGGGCCACATCTATAATAGAAGGTAACCATCCTCTATCGCCACTGGAGGATTCCTCGATAAAACTCCTCTAGTCTCACTTCACATCAAGACACGAAGTAGAGTTTCCTCATTTTAAGAGGCCATTACTACTTACAGAAAGCTCATTTCTGTCTAAGTAATTCAAATGCAATTAGTTTTGGGGATGCAGGGGCTAAGCTGAAGCTAACCTTTGCACCATCTATAAAGTTTGTTTAAACAGATTAATATCTCCAGGAAGATTACAGTAAAAAAAAACTTAGTCTTTAAGAAAACAGTTTTTAAGTTGCTCACTTACATTACAACTGGGCACACTAATTATAAAGAATTCTTTGTTATTCCTACTTTTATAATACCTCTTCATAATGACCGCATCTTAGACAAAACAATCAGTTTTGCTGTTAAGACACCGGGATGCTTTGATGCCTATCTTAAGTGGACTTTGGTTGTATCAGTATGTTCCCATGGTGGAAGCACAAAAACCTTCCAGCTCCTTTTGAAAGATCCTGTCCCCAAAGTGGCATGTTTTAAGACCATTAAATTATTAAAAGGAGATGCTAGTGGCTATACCAGTCACTACCACCAGACGGATATCACATGAACCCTCAGATCTGGGCCATCTGCCAGAGCAGGCAAGGAGCCAGAGCTGCCAGCTGCTCCCCACAGGCTGGCATGCAGCATGTGGCAGTGACTTGCTCTAGGTATCACAGTCAGGCACAGAGCTGGATGGAGCCAGGTCACCTGGCAGTCAGAGCCAAGCAGAACACAAAGTATTTGCACAGTCCAAGTGGTGCCTACCAACACAGTGAGGATGTCTTGGGGCAGGGCATCAAGAGCCACCAAGGAGGGGCAGTCCCCAACAGACACACACTGGCCAGCAAATGTGATATTGTGTTGCTTCATGGCATTCAAGTGGCTTTGTTGAAAGGGCCTCCACAATCAACTCAACGATTAGAAAAAAATAAAATAAAACTAAATTCACCAGGAGCAAAGAGACTTTTAGAAGACTCAACAATATGATACAGAGAGTTCTGAAGTTAGCCTGGGTTTCATTCACCTCAACTCCTTGTAGCTTTCTGTAATAGTCAATTGATTGTATCAACATGAATAAGAAATGCCCAATTAATTAGTTCAGCATTGTTCTGGGTGTGAAAGACCCACCAGGGGGAGGATTGTTGCCAGAATGGTATAAAGAGAAATGAAGAAAGAAGAATGAATTCTGATTCTTTGGAGGAGCTCCAGTCTTCACCTTCACCTTGCCTGTCAGCTCTTGGCTCCCAACACAGACCCATCAACCTCCTGAAGCAAACTCACAAGGGACATTACATGGAGCACCAGGCCTCCAACTGGATCCCTCAGACCCCCAATGGACAGACAGACCTTGTGTACTCTTCCACTTGGTGGGCAGCCATTCCAAGCCATTCTTGTGAATTCTTATATATATTTGTGTGTCTTGCATTAAAACTGTTCTATAGTAAGCACTGGTTCACTTACTGACTTGCCAGATTGTGTTTTAGCTTCTCCAGCTTGAGTTTTCTTATCTGGGGAAAGCTCATTCTAGTAACTTCTTACAAGATGGCCATAAAGACAAATCATGAGCTGTACCCCTGGAGAGCCACGTGTCCACATACCCTTCCCTTCTGTCCTCCACCACACAGAGTCACCCAAGGTGCTACCTCGGACCACCTTCTCTTCACCAGGTGCAAACCACACTGCCTCCTCTTCAGCCTGTGCCCAGATCCCTACTGTCCAGCACCATTCTATGAGAAATTCTCCCTACCCCAGGCAAGGACAGCACCTTCACTCTCCATTTTCTTATTCATCATCTCATTCTGTCTCTGCCATCCTGAGATCTCACCACAGTCACCTTGGAGGGAAGGATGATGAAAGGAAAATCCAGAGTCACTTTGTAGATGATGGGCCTGGCCTGCCAGCTACATGGGTTACCTGTCTCACATTCAAAATGAAGCACCTGTTGAAAACTAAAGGGTCAGATCCTGAGGCCAGCCACCCATGACAGGTGTTCCTGAGAAAGGTGGCCTGGATTTGCCTCAGTTTACTCCTGTGTGAGATGGAGAAATCACACTGGGAGAGACTTTGTAAGGTACACCACAAAATCATGGATGTTATTATGGTTTGTATCCAGATGTACCCCAAAGCCTCATACAGTCATGGAGTGGGTCCTGGATTTTGTGATTGATTCATGATCCAATGCTGGGATTATGGGTGTGAGTGCTACATCTGCCCTAGAGTTATAGCCTACATATAACATAAGGGGCATAAAGAGATCTCTCTTTGCTCTTTACCTCCCTATTTTGCTCTTGTTGCTTTTGCTGTCTTCTTCTATCATGAACTGCCACCCTTCTGCCAGGCTATTCTTCCACAGAGCCAGCTGATTAGGCACTGAAAACTCCACAAATGGTGAACTAAATAAACCTTTCCCTCTTTAATTTGGGTGTCAGATATTTGGTCTCAGCAATGAGAGAAAAGTAACCAACACAGAATTTGGTACCAGAGAAGTGCTGTCATTCCTGTGACTATACCTGACCCTGTTGTTCAAAAACCTATGGAAATGGTTTATGAAAAGAGTTTGGAAAGGTTCAGAGGTGTCACCTGAAAGACTAGAACTAGAACACCTGAGGCTGCTCTGTATGGGAGATCCTGGTCAGAACATAAAAGACTAGAAGGCTGATAGAAATCCAGCTGGTAAAGCCTAGGTTGGGAGGTTTCTGCAGGGAATAAGGACTGCTTTGGTTGTCATAGTACAGATGATGTGTGTTGTAGCTTGGCAAAAAGTTTTCCACATTTTACTCCTGTCCAGGGACTTTGCCTGAGACTGAGATTAAGGGCAATAGGATAATGAAACTGGCAGAAAAATATTTAAGGCATTAAATATTGAGGAATAGCATAGCTATTGTTGGGGGCTTTTAGCCAGATTTATATTAAGAATCAAGAGTAAAGAACTCAACAGGATGATTTAAAATGTCATGAGTTTGTCTAGAAAGGAATCTCCAATAAAGCTATAGACTGCAAAGATAGAACTGAGGAAGTCTTGATTGTTGAGAAGGAACAGGAGATATAAAGGATGCCCTAGGGCTCACAAGAAGCAGCAGTGCCCCAGCCTTTGCTGTCTCAAAATTGGAGAAAGACACAGAGCACCATACTCCAAAATGGCAGCTGCAGTGGCATCAGCTTCCAAAACAACTGCAGTCACATCACAATGATAGCAACATAGAGAATCTGTTCCTCAGAATTGGATTCAAAGTGCTTAGCAACCCAGACACTTGACCCCTACAGCCAAGAGGGAAGGAAGCCTGGCTACTGCTCCAGCTGGCAGCAGACCTTGCAGCATCATGTGGTGCTGGTTTTAGGTTCATGCAGAATGCAAGACTTGTGAAGTTAAGAAGGCTTCCACCTCAATATCAGAAGAAAGCTTGGGAGGCCACACAGTGTGCCCTTGAGAGGACAGTGTGTGAAGATGTTAGTGTAAAGCCAAAGGTGCAGTAGAGACCTTTGCAGTTTGGAGAAGCCATGACTGTGGATTGCCTGAGGAAATCCACAAGGGGGGAGCAAAGCAGGCGTAAAATAAAAGCAATAGGAGCTACAACTACCAGAAGTGCCATAGAGGTGGAGCTACATAAGCCTTTGGAGCTTACAATTTGCCACAGATTGCTTCAGATGCTCCTGATGGATTTTAGACTTACTTTTGTCCCATTCCTTTCTATTTCCCTGTTTGTACCTTCTGGAATGGTACTATCTATCTTGTGTTGGAAGTATTTGCCTTTCTTTTCATTTGTACAGGGATTCACAGCTAATAGTTTGTCTTAGATCTTGAAGGAAACTTGGGAATTGGACTTTTCAGCCATGCTGAAACTGTAGGACTTTGGCATCTCATAAATTGACTAAAATGCCTTTTGCATAAAGGGCTGTGCATGAGTCTTTGGGGGACTGGGGTAGAATGTTATGTTGGCATCTAGATGCCCCCCACAGAGCCTCATGCAGTAATGGGGTGGACTTTTACAGTTTGTGGATTGATTCATGGTCCAATGCTGGGATTGTATGTGCGTGCGTGCGTGTGTGTGTGCGTGTGCGTGCTTGCGTGTGTGTGTGTGTGTGTGTGTGTGTGTGTTATACACACCCCAGGTTGGGTAGCCTGCATACAATGTAAGGGACAGTCTTCTCTCTCGCTCTGCTCCTTTCTTTGGCTCTTGATGCTTTTGCTGCCTTCTGCAGCCGTGAACTTTTGCCCCTCACCAGGACACTCTGCCTTGAAGTCAGCTAATTATGGACTGAAACCTCCACAAACCAAGAGTTAAATAAACCTTTCCTCCTTTAATCTTGGGTGTTGGGTATTTTGCCTCAGCAATGAAAGAAAAACAATCAAGACAGAACAGTACTTTAAAAAAAAAAATCAGAGCTTGTGGCAAGTATGATTCAGGCTCAGTATATTTTTGTTCTGTTCTCCAAATGCACCTGGGAAACTGAGGTCACCCTGTGCTGAGGGGACCCTAGCATTGTCCTGCGATGCCTTTAAAATGAAGAAGGGCTGTATGATTCCCCCTTTTCTTTCTTGGTGGGGGAACCTGTGAATTAGTTAAAGTAACTTAATTCAACAGTCTGCTTCAGACTTTGTTTATGCAGCTTTCACTTTGACTTGTTTTATTTTCATCTTAGCTTCTTAAGAGCAAAATGCAATAAATAAAAAATAAAAATGGGTGACTAGAAAGACAACAAAGTTAATGAACATTTTCAAATCATCAGGAAATTTCAGAAAATCTGTAAGCAATTTCTGACGAATCCAGGAAACCCATGAAAATTGTAATAGCTCTCCATTTCACACTGATAGAAACCCTCTACTGTGTCCCTGAGCAGAATCACCCTAAAATCTTGCCCATTCCTTAGGGTGCCTTTAAGGAAATTGGTGGCATTTCACATACTCACACACTCAAAGTTAGTTTTCTCTTCCTGCCTCTTCATTTATCTTTTCAGTCTTTGGGCTATTTTTCTCTCCTCCAGCAATCTCCATAGGCCTATTTCTTTTTCTTTTTCTTTTTTAAAAAAAGGTCTTTAACAGCTAAAATAAACTAGAGACATCTGTTTTTCTCTAGAGTGACTTTTAAACGTGGTTGGCTCTCATTTGAGGAATCGATCTTCCTCTGTGAACAACTTATTTTGAAATAAATGGGGTAATTTTGGGTAACAAATTGGCTCTAATTCACTTACTACAGTGAAGCAAAAGGGAAATGAGATGGGTAAGTCGCTGTGGAGGTCTCTGAGGAATCTAGATGAGGAGACAGGCCAACCCATGGAAACTTCCTCCAGACTTCCAAAAAAGAGAAGCAGGCCATTGCTGTGAACCCAAGGCCAGCAGTATGCAGCCCATGAGGCCCTAACGCAGACACTGGGAGGGCTTCTGGAGATTAAAAGCAGGACTATTTGTGTGCACTTATGAGGAGAAAGAGCCCTGTGGGGCTACTGAAAATGGAACATGTCCAACTAACTTTATCCTGTCTAAGCAGGAATTGACAAGGGGAAAAGACAACAACATTTCTTGAGAATGTCACTATGCATTCAGAAGAAAGGCGGAAGTCATAAACATCCAGACTTTGCCAAAGGTTGTGTGGCCACTGTCCCCAGCGATGTGTGCCAGCAGAAGCTGGAGGCCTGAGCAAAGACAGTCCCCAAACGAATTGCTCTAAATCCTGAGACTTTGTGACCAGGGCTCTTCCCTTTGCTCATCTTCTCCACCACAATGGATGACACCATCAGAACCTAAAAATTCTCCAAAAGGGATCAGAGATATGTACAGCTTACACCATAGCAGACCAGAAATAATGCAACTCAATAATAAGAAGAGAAAAGAGAGGATGCCACCTGCCTGCAAGAGCAATATGCTCATGGGCATAGGAGGACATAACACAGAGGCAAGGGAGAGGCCAAAGGCTGTAAAGACAGAAGGCAAGGCAGCGACTGAGGCTCCTGCAGGAGTCCCCATGGATGCCAGTTATGCACCCAGCCTCTGGGTTCCTCCTTCACACCAGCATCTTCAAAGACACATGTCAGAGACATAGGGACACAATAGCACAGAGCAGGGCACATGAGAACCTCTAGGCACTCAGACATCTTGGCAGACCCACCAGCTCAGTGAAATTTAAGAACAAATGTGCATGCAGGGAAAATGCACTGAAGACATACATATGTGCACTGTGTATGTGTAGGTATTGGTCAGACTGTTAAATGAGCTCCTACGTGGAGTCAAACACCAGTATGCAGCTGGGCTCACATGACCTCCTCCATCCTGCCCAGGCCCCAGCCCTGCCCACAAGTGCTAATCTCCACAGATGCACCTGAATCCAGCTCCACTGAGAAACATGATGAGTGCTGCTAAGGAAGAGGTGGGAAGGGGATCCAGAATCTGTGGCCACACCAAGGAAGAACAGACATATCCTGTGGACAAGACACCAAGACAGTACCACACTCTATGGTCAGGAGCTGTCCAGGACCTGAGGAAAGACAAAGTGATACACATCTGTCGCATCAAGTCCACACCAGCTGCGGGCAGTGTATTAGGACTCTCAGATATTCCTTATCTACAACATCTTTCTCTTTAATTTATAATGTAGTATCCCAGCTTGTACAGTAAGAAGACCAATTTTAACACTTCACACTGGCTCTACAGTAAAACCTTGGACTGTCAACTTATCCTGTGCATATTCTATAACATAAGCAAACATTTCTCTTTTTTTGTACACATGTAGTTTTATTGTAACAAAGCAATTTGTACACTTTGAATGTGTAAAACTCATCACCTTTTCCTTTCCAGTGAAAACAAAAAAAGAACTTAAAAATAAACCAACAACATTACAATAGAGAATGTCAATTTCAAGTAAGACCCTACAGGTTCTGCTGATTCTCCCAATGAGTGGCTGGGCTCAAGTCATCATTAGGAGAGAATTTTATTTTAAAAGTGTCATTGTAAACTGCAAGGATGTCTGTTAACATCACAGCTAAACATGCCAAAGGAGAAGCCATGTTGTTGAATGCCCGCTTAACCCACCCAAACATCTCAACCCCACCCTTTGCTGACCAGAAGAAACGATACTCCATTTTTTTTAAATTTTTTAAATCCTTTTTTTAAACAAGAGAAAGTAGACAGGTACATGTAGGTAAATGCTAACTGTCCATATTCGCATAGAGACACAGTGTAATCTCTGAGCCTAATATGCAGAGAGAGGAAGAAAGCTAGAATTCTATGCACTACTACACAGGGACCAAGCACCCTCCAGCTTCCAGCAAAGCAAAGAGCATGGAGAGTTTTCTTTTTCCCCACAGAGCATAGTGGTGTTGATTCCAAAGTTTGTGGAGACAGGAGGGGATTAAAATGAATTGAGAACAGAAGGCTGTGGTGATCCTCGTCCCACTGGATTCTGCAAGATTTCTCCCCACAAAGTAAGTTAAGAACCATGGTGTTTGAGAAGAGAGACCTTGAGAATAGAGTGACTAAGCACAAGGGGGGGAAAAGACTGCAACTTGCTCCCAGGGACTGGAGAAAATAAAATTTTTTTAAAAAAGGAAAAACAAGGTTGGAATCCATCAGTATTCAGTTAGTCATCTTCTCCTTCATCCTCCTCACCCTCCTCTCCCTCCTTGTCATCCTCATCCTCCTCACCCTCATCCTTATCACCCTCCTCATCGATGTCATCCAGCCCTTCCTTCTCCTCATCATCATTGTCCTCTTCCCCCTCGGCCTCCTCATCATCCATGTCTGGAACCAGGTAATCCTGCAGTGGGTTGGGCCAGATGTCATCCTTGAAGCCCTCTCCTAGATCATCTACACCCATGTCTGAGTGGTCAGTGAACCAGGTAAAGAAGCTCTCAGGCTCTTCGTGCTGTCTCTTCCTACTGGCTTTATTCTGCATTTGACTTGAACATTTTGTCAAATCCTTTCCAGATTTCCATTTGATTTCAGTGGACTTTGAAGACCAATCACCACTCTCATTCAGATGAAATTCTTTGGAGAGAACTTGATTTTCAAAGTAAGGATTTTCATCAAAATAAAAATCTATTCTGTAACCTGATTTGATATCTTCAAATTCTGTGACTTCAACTCTGGTCAAATAATGCAAAGCTTCCTTATCTTCCTCTCCAAGAAGACATTTGTGGATGGTTAACAAATGTTGTTACCCAAAAATTTGGGATTTTGGCGATCAATTCTGACCTCTTTTGAAAAAAAAAAATGGCTGGTAGAGTTTGTTATATTTGTGTTCTACTTATATTTCTGTTCTACTTCCAATATTTCCTCACTGGCTTGTTCATTAAGTCTATTTCATTTTGTACTTCACTGATGTGCTCAATTGCTTCTTGTTGCTCTTTTTCTCCCTTGGGCAGGCCCGGTGTGGCCACCGCTGCCTCAAGTTTGGGGCCTGGAGACAGTCAGGCCTTTTTGATCAGAGGGGTGAGTGAAGACTGGTACTTCAGAGTCATGACACGGGGAAGGCCCAGCTCCAGGCACGGGGTAGTCTCCTGCTGCAGGAAGCCACTCAGGAACCAAGCAAATATTTCTAATAAAGTTTAACTTGATAAATAAGTGCTGTCTTCAAATCTTGGAAACAACTAAAACACCCAACACCTGAGGAATAGATGAAAAAGATGTGGTATTTTTATACAGTGGAGTATTACTCAGCTATAAAGAAAAACCAACTCAAAGCCTTTGTAGGTAAGTGGATGCAACTTGAGGCTATACTCGTAAATGAAATAAACCAGACACACATGTGTAAATATTGTATTGTGTCTCCCTGCTGTAAGAATTCAAAAGAAGAAATAAAAACTGAAAGGTATAACAGACACAGTTAA
>PVKN010019456.1:0-16363 GCA_004027915.1 Capromys pilorides | reverse complement strand
ACACTCAAAATGAAGGAAAGAAAGATTTATTTAGCTCACAGTTGCTGGAGGTTTCAGTCCATATTCGGCTGGCCCAAGGCTGAGTGGAACAGGGCAGAGGGCATCCAGTTCATGGCGGCAGAACAACCAACTCAACCAACTCACCAGAGCAGCGAGTAACAGCCCTTTAAAAAGTCTCTTTGTGCTCAGTGACTCTGACGTGGGCCCGTTGTGCCCTAGGGTGGAACCAATCACACCCCAGGATGGGCCCTTGATCCCGCTCTAGGGAGGAGCCAATCATATCCTAGGCAGGCCCAGATCATGCTCCAGGGAGGAACCAATTGTAACACATAATCCTAGTGGATCACGACTCATGTCTCAAACTCTAGAAGTCCCCGCCCCATGATTGCATGAGGCTTTGGGGGGACAACTAGACATAAACCATAACAGGGAGGTGCTGGGGTGATACTTCAGGGGTATAAGTGCCTGACTGGCAAGTGCAAGGTCCTGAGTTCGATCCCTGGTTCAAAAAAATTGGGGGGAAATTTAAATAGAGATTTGATCTAAAGTGATCTGGAACTTCCAAAAGGCATGTTCACAGTGTTGTCATTTTGTAGTAGAGTATTCATATTTTAGGAGAAATATGCTGAAATTTAAGGCTAATAATACATGATCCCTGCAAATTTCTAATTTTCTTTTATATATTTGTTACAGGGCCTCACTTCGCAGCTTGGATTCCTAGCGATCCTGTTTTCTGCCTCCCCACTGCTGGGATTGCAGGCATGCGCCACCACGCTCAGTTTCTGAGGCTAGCTTGGCATGGAGCAGGCACAGCATGCGGTACTGGGGATCAAACTCGGGTCGTTGAGCTTGCCAGGCAGGCGCTTAGATCGCTGAGCTATCTCCCCGGCCCGGTCAGCTATTTCTGAGTCCAAGTGCATAGTGTGTGAGTTGCGCCTTGCTGCAGATCTTTTTTTTTTTTTTCGGGACTGGGGTCTGAGCCCAGTGACCTTGCACTTGCCAGGCAGGCACTTAGGCCGTGGAGCTATCTCCCCAGCCCCTTTTGCTGCAGATCTTGAATGTTCTCTAGGTGCTTAAAGACTCGGTCATGGGGCCATGGTGGGACTGGACGAGGTTGGAACTTGGGGAAGCAAGGGCCAGCAGAACGGAGGAAAGCCACTGGGGCACGGAGTGGAAGGGCAGGTTCAGACCAGGCTCCGCCCTCCCTCTGTGCTTCCCAGCTGCCTCGAGGTGCACAGGCCCCCCTCTGCCACACACGCCACCCCGAGGCAGCAATGCCCAGATGTCAGGGTGCGAGATGACCGCAGACCAAAATCTCTGAACCCACAGGCCAAAATAAAAGCTTTTCCTAAGAAAGTGATGCTCTTGGGTATTTTTATCACATTGACAGGAAGAGGACTGACGCAGTAGTTTCATCTTTCAACTTTTCTGTACGATTGAAATTTTTCAAATTAAATTGAGAACTAAATTGAGAAAGAAATGGTTTGCAGTTAGAAGGGTTTTGCCTGGAAGAAAAAGCTCTTTCAGTCCTCACCAAGCCCGTGACACCCACCTGAGTGGCAAGGGTGGCGACATCTCTGGCGGATATTTCATCCTGAGCTCACCACAGGCAAGACGTGGGTGTAGGACACAGAGGTTTTCCTTGTGTGACTGTCATTCCCTCATACAAAGAAGACGATGGATTTTTCCCTTCTAGAAAAGACCACAGATTTCCTGAAGCCACAAGAGAAAGCGATTTCCCAGCAACTATACTTTTCTGTACTCAGAGGGGCCGGGGAGATAACTCCACGGCACAAGTGCCAGACTGGCAAGGGCAAGGTTGTGAGTTCGAAGCCTGGTCCCATAGAAACAAAAACAAAAACATCGGAAACTGAAAAATATAGGGCCAGCTAGATAGCTCAGTGCATTAAATAAAGCACCTGCTTAGGCTGACGCAGGGGTCAGAGGTTCCATAGCCAGACTGCCCCGCCCCCGGGGCGTGCTTAGATGGTGAATGAGACTGAGTGTGGTAGCGCCTGTAATCCAGCGTTGGGGAGGCTGAAAACAGGAGAATCACTACAAGTCTGATCTGTGTCGTGAGACCCTGTACTAAATACAAAAGAAAAAAAAAAGAAGAAATTGAAAAATAATAACCCGAAGGACTCAGCACAGGTAGATGTCCATCCTTGCCCGTCCAGCCAGGCCATCGCAGGGTCCACAGTGGACTTTCTGGCTTCGCCGTGCAGAGCACTGCCTTCTCCTCGGCCTGGCCCTGGTTTCTGATTTCTCCTCCAAAGAGTGGCTGACGCATCTCCAACAGAGACAAAAAGGCAGAAGAAGAGCACGCAGCTGACACCGGGACCCAGAGTCCGATGGAGCTACAGTAGACAGTGTGATCCTGAGCACAGTACGAAGGAAATGAAATATGAAAAATGAGACAAGAAGGAAGGCTGGGTGGGCATGTGGGGCACTCAGAGTGATTTATTTATTTATTTATTTATTTAGTAGTTAGTACAGGGTCTACAGGGTCTCACCACACAGATCAGACTTGTGGTGATTCTCTTGTTTTCAACTTTCCAAGCTCTGGGATTACAGGTGCGCGCCACCACGCCCAGTCTTGTTGAGCATCTTGAAGTCGTTCAAAAAAGCTGACAACTATTTACTCCATGGTCTATATATGGAGCTGCCAACATTTTTTCCAGGACTACCTGCAGGCCTGGGTAAGACAGGGAATGTAGGAACACTGACTAGTTTGGGGATGGAAAATAATGGGAAGAAGGAGAGAGGTCCGAACAATGCCAACTTCCATGAAACATTCCAGTTTTTATCTGTTTAACTGTCTAAGATACTTAGAAAACAAGCCAATAAATAGAAAATGAAGACATGTGAGGTTGCTATGCACAAATTCACACTCGGTGTCACCTCTCAAGGTAGCAAAAATCAGCAGTCACCTCTTTCCCATGAAGCCCATTCAGAGTGGAAGCACAATGTTCAAGCTTAATGATCCAGTGACTGATGCTTTAATTCTTAATTTCCTGAAGCTAATACAGTCGGAATATAAATTCTCTAAATAAGGTGGGAAAAATACAATTTAAAAATAGCATAAACAATTATTACACAATGACAAAAGACCACGTAAGGTGCAAGCTATCTGAACAAGCACATGTTTAGCATTTTTAAATTGATTAAAATAGTCATTTACATAAAAGGACTGATAAAAAGGTTTTCATTATTTATATGACAGCTCATTCTTTGTAAAAATCACCCGAGTATTAAAAACCCCATGCAAAAGGCCTGTACCACGTGGTATCTTTGCCCATTCATTTGTCTAGTCGTTCAACAGAATTGGCAGGGCATCGCTATGTCCCAACACTATGTGAGGTGGTAAGGGATACCAGCTAAGGCCTTGCAAGGAATTCAGCTACTTGAGGTAAGCAGCGTGTAACAAAGTAGAGCCATGAAGCGTTCTAAGGGCATTTTCAGGAAGGCTGATTATTTCTCTGTAGGCCAAGTGGGGACGTGGGGGCACGGAGTTAGGAGGCGGTTTGGGGAGGTGACGTTGAGCTGAGTATGAGTAGATGTTCAGCAGGCCAGAGAAAGGGAAGGAGAGCAAGCCAACTACAGCCTTGGAAGCAAGAAAGAGCATGCACACACAGATGCCAGTGGGTACTGCAGGTTGGGTTGGGTGACGGGAAGAAGGCGATTTTCAGTGAAACCAGAACAGAGAGCGAAGTTCGGGGTAAAAGCGATGGAGCCAGCTTTGGGTGGGATGTTTTGGGGTCACCAGGGGAGCTACCAACATTTTTTCCAGCACTACCTGTAGGCCTGGGTAAGACAGGGCCAGCGTGGCTTCCCCTTCCAGGGCCTGCTCTGGCCTTCCTCCAGATGTTCCGCTCCACACGAGGCCGAGTGACGCCCCAACTCACAGCACCCTGCAGCCCCGCCAGACTGTCCCAGCTCCCCAGGATCACAGAGCTCCTTGCCCACAGCCTGCTTCCACGATCTGTGGCACACGGACCTCACTAGAGGATGTTGATGATGGTGTGTCTTCAGCCTGCCTCGGATACCCCTTTCTCCTCTCTACCTCAACTCGGATTTACATGGGCTCTGGTTCTCATGCGTCCCCTAGAAGTTCATGTGTAGAAATTTAATCCCTGAATTCATGAGGCTGGCATGTGGAGGTGGAGCCTGTGGGAGGCACCCAGGATTAGATCAGGAAGATGGGCCCCATGGAGGCATAGTGCTTTATAGGAAGAGGAAGAGAAGCTTGAGCTAGCCCGCCATGATGCATCGAAGAGCCTCCCCAGGTGCCAAGCAGAATGCTCTCGGACTTCCTGTCCTCCAGAATCAAGAGCCAAAAAGCTGCTACTTCTTTTCTTTTTAATGTGGTGTCAGGGATTAAACTCAGGACCTTGCGCTCTCCAGGCAAACACTTATTCCACCGCGCGATCTCCCTGGCCCCCAAAAGCTTCCATTTATAAAATGACTTTCAGACGTTTGTCATATTAACAGAAATGGACTAACGTGTTACAGGCTACTTTCTCGAGGACGTCTTCTTGTCCTTCTCTCCTGTGCTGCCTTCACTTCCCAGGTCACCTTTGTCACAGCTCACGCAGAGCACTTAATGCGATACTGGTATTTATTGGAATCAGTGCTCTTAGTTCCTATGGTGACCAAGTACTGTGATTTGCTGGAAATGTCTGGTTTTGTTGTTGTCGTTATTAGTTTGTTTTTGAGACAGGGTCTCACTGCGTTGTCCAGACCAGCCTTAAAATCACTGTGTAGCCTCAGCCTTCTGAGTGCTGGGATTACGGGTGTGCACCATCAAGCCCACCCTGGAACTGTCTGGTTTTACCACTCGGAGTTCAACACCCAGGAAATCTTTCAGTTCTAAGCAACCCAGGTGGTCAGTCAGTCGCCCTAAACTGACATCTCAATTTTTATTTTTTATGAGTAAACAGATGAGTAGTATTTCAAATCAAAGCTGAAGGCCCTCGCCTTTTCTTATGCACAGGTGAACCTAATGCCCTCAAAATGGCTGAGGGATTCAGTTCTTTCCTTCTACTCTTCCACCCTCATGAAGCTGAAAAGGGGTAAAACATAACCTGCTTGCATTCCCACCTTAGCTGTTCTGACCCCTAACCCTGCAGAAGAAAGTGTAACTTTCTCAATCAGGTCTCTAAACAACAGGAGAAAATTATTTTTGTTCTAATTTTTGTTTTTCCTCATGTCTTAGTTATTTTTTACTCGTTGCTGGGACAAATACCCGACACTCAAAATGAAGGAAGTAAAGGTTTATTTAGCTCACAGTTGCTGGAGGTTTCAGTCCATATTTGGCTGGCCCAAGGCTGAGTGGAACAGGGCAGAGAGCATCCAGTTCATGGCGGCAGAACAACCCGGGAGCAGAGAGTAACAGCCCTTTAAAAGGTCTCTTTGTGCTCAGTCACTCTGACGTGGGCCCATTGTGCCATAGGGTGGAACCAATCATACCCCAGGATGGGCCCTTGATCCCGCTCTAGGGAGGAGCCAATCATATTCTAGGCAGGCACAGGTCATGCTCCAGGGAGGAACCAATTTTAACACATAATCCTAGTGGATCATGACTCATGTCTCAAACTCTAGAAGTCCCCAATCCATAATTGCATGAGGCTTTGGGGGGACAACTAGACATAAACCATAACACCTCAGTACTGGGGATCAAACTTGGGACCTTGCACCTGCCAGGCAGGCGCTTATACTGTTGAGCTGTCTCTCCCACCCTACTTTTTTTTTTTTTCAATTTTCTCTGGGTTGGTACCTAACACCCGCTCTGTGTGTGTGTGTGCATGCATGTGTGTATGTTTTGAGACAGGGTCTTGCTATATGCAGTTCAGGCTGGCCTTAAGCTCACTTTTGCAGCTCAGGCTGGTCTTGAACTCGCACCGATACTCCTGCCTCAGCCTCCCAAGGGCTGGGATTGTGGGTGTGCGCCACCACGCCCCGTTCAATACCCACTTTAGATACACACTGTCATTACATATGATTGATACCACATATGATTGATACCGTAGGACACTGAAGGCTTCGTTCCTTCACCTCTTGAGACACCCAAGAATGCTACTTCGGTTGTGCCTCATCTTTGTAAATTAGCCAACTGGTGGAGGAGAGAAGCCATGGAGAGGAAGTGCCAGAGACAGAGCTTGCTGTCTCTGTTCTGCAAAGGAGGAAGGCCTGGGAGAAAGTACGGTCTTCTTTTGCCAAGATGGGCCCAGGTAGAGAACCCTAAGATCTTCCCATTGTGTGTGCGCCCAGAGGGGAGGTGACACTTGCCTCCTAGGACTTTGACGTAGTGGTCATAGCTGACTTTGCGTCTCAGCTGGCAACCGCCAAAGCCAGGCAGCTCTGTATGTCATATTCGGGAAGACAAATGCTCTATAAATAAATTGTCTTGGAACAGTCTCAAGTATGCATAAACCACAATGTGTTTAAAAGTAAGTCTCTACTTTTCTCTCAGATTCTTTCTCTTTCTGAGAGGTCAGCAAGGAAGCGCCTGAAAGGCAGGCCTTATGAAAATTTAGTCAGAGAGAAACCAGGGAAAGCTTTTTGCTATCCGCTCTTTAATAACTATACATTTTCCCCAAATGTTTGCTTAGAAGCTCTAGGATCCAGTCCGTCCCTCTGTCAGCACGCAGCTGTACATCAGACTTAAGTTCACCAGTTGTTAGGCATTGTGCATCAATCCTTTGAAAAATTCATTTTCTAGAGGAGGTGATTATTCACTTTGTCATTCAATTTCCCATCATGAAAAATTTCATATGTAAAGCCAGCGCATGCTAATGGGGTACTATGCTCAGGGAGATTATTTTTAGTGAATCAGCGGAAAGAAAAGATCATTGACGTGTCTCCCGTCTGAGGCTCTGAGGAGGAACGGGGGTAACTTTCTCAGGATTACTTTGGAAAGACTTAGGAACGATCAGAACACAGAGGTGGAAGGGTGGGCTGATTCCGAAGCAGAGGGAACACTTTTAAGTAATATGGCCCCTGATGGGTATGGATTTCATTTGTAGGATAAAGTTAATTAAATCTACTTTCTCCTTGCCACCATTACATCACTACATTAGCAAAGACAATGGAAGCACAGGGTTCTGCTTTTTCATTGGTCATTTGTCTGAAAGGGTCACAGGATTACCAATGCCAATTAGGAGAGCACTTAATGTATGATTGAAAGAGATCTCTAGCCTAGCAAAGGAAACACTCTGGATGGTGTGAGAAAATGTCTACAGGAGGTTAAATTCCACTGAAGCCTTCCAGTGGGTACGATTGCCGGGCAGGAAACCGTTCTGGATGGGGGCCTTCCCAGGAGAAGTGATTTCACCTTGGCCTGCTAAAAATACCGTTCCCCGGGCTGCAAAAGTTAACATCTCTGTGTTACCGGGTAAAGTTCTAAGGCCTTGACCTGGTCTGAGATGATTCCTCCTGGGCTGGGAGTCTACCATCGACCTTCTTGAGGAACTGCATTTTGAGTACTACACCCTAGTCCAGCTTTAATCCTCTAGCATCCTCTGCGCTGGCTATCGTGGGGTCCCAACCTCGCACGCAGAGCTACACGGAGAGGCAGATGGCAGAGAATCTCGGACAGCGTGGGTTTGGTGCTATCTCATAAATTACTATCGGCAAGGCAAGCGCCGCTCAAATAGCATCGGGAGACCCTTTCGGAGCAGCCTGCCAGCTGAACATCTGCATTCGTCCTCGGCCAGACTTCCTTGGGCTCAGTGAGGAAGCGAAACGCCGACGCGCGGCCTCCTCAAGCCCGAAGCATTAGACTGTGAAGCGGAAGCGGGCTAAGTGGGCAAGTGCAAGGTCCTGAGTTTGAACCCCAGTCCGGGGGAAAAAAAAAAAAAAGGGGGTCTGTACTCTTTCTTCTTCATTGACTTAGCATGCTTGCGTCCACCCGTCCGTAGCGGCGGGAAAGCGTTGGTCTGAGCGCGGCAGGGAGGTCCTGGCGGAGAAAAATGCCTCGCCGGACAAGCCAAGCGCAAAGCGGGAAACCCTGCCTCCTGGCGCAGTTGCCAGGACAGCGCGGCGCGCGCAGCAACGGCAGGAGCCGCACCGCGTCCCGGCGGCAGCCGCGGTCCAGATGACGCATTGCAGGTACGAACCAGCCAATCAGAGGCCTCCTCAACGTTGAGCGCGGCGCGCGTTCCCGTCACGATGCTCCTCCGCGCCGCAAAGTAGCGCCCCTCAGGCGCGACCCTACAGTCCTTTTCATGGCCGCAGGGGGGATGAAACCCACTTACGTCACCCGTGCCCCCATTTCCCCTTATCTCTTGCCTCGTCAGGCGAGGAACTGCGGATAAAGACGTCTCGAGGAGAGCTTGAGAGGAGGGGGTTGGCCGGAACTCCTTCGCGCTGTTCCGTTATCTGGCCCGCGGCGGAGGGATCTGGCGGAGGGAGGTGTTTATGAGCCGCTGGGGGCGGAGGGGGAGAATTAGTCCGAGTGGAGCGAGCGAGCTGAGCGGTCGGGTGTTTGCGTCTCGGAAACCGGTAGCGCTTGCAGCATGGTGAGTGGGTCGCCGAGCTGCCGGCGCTTGCCTGCGGGGGGAGAGGCTCAAGGGATTTGACCACAGAAGGGGCGCTTGCCTCCCGTACACTCTCAAGGGGCAGCCTTCGCCAGACGGGTGGCGTGAAGGAGGCCAGGAGCCCCGCGACGGTTGTCGCAGGTGCTCGCCCACCCCCATTTTCCTCAGGGGCTGGGCGCGCAGCCGCCGAGGCCACGAGGTCCCTGGGGATCGGCTGGGGAGGATGGTCCTGGGGTGCGGGGCGGGCTGACACCTGGGGGCAGGGAGAGGGCGCGCAGGGCGCCTTGACTGGGCGTCCGGGGACGATTCAACCCCCGGCGGACGGTTAGCGCGGGCGCCAGGCAGCGCCTTTGTCCCCTCGCCTCTGCCGTTAGTCCGCGCCCGCCGCGTGCGGGGTACGGGGGCCGCGCGGGCGGGCGGGCGGCGCGCGGCGGGGGCCTGCGCCGAGCAGGGAGCGGCCGGTGGGGGTGGGGGTGGGGGTGGGGGCGGGGCGCGCGCGGGACCCGGAGCCGCCGCCCGCCCGCTCGCTCGCCTCGCGCCCCAGCCGCTGCGCTGGCACCTGCGGGACTGCGGAGCCGCCCGCGGCCCGGGCGGGGGATGGGCCGCGGCGCTGTCCACGGCTTGGGGCCACCTCGATCTCCCCTTCCTGCCCTTCCGGGGCCGTCTGCCGCCACCCGGCTGAGATGTAAAAACAGTTTTGGAAAGGTTAACTGGCTTTGTCCTCGAAAAGGTTGAGCTGGAAGTGTGGATTCTGCGGCATCCTCGAAGCACAGGTCTTTTTAGGGAGAGCAGTCGACTCGGGGTAGGGGGATGAAAGGCGTTTCTCATTCCCAGCCGAGCAGGGCGCGTCCCGGAGTGACCGCCGGCCTGCGTGACAGCCCTGGACCGGTCGGATGGGGGCCGCGCGGTCTCCTTCCGTGTTCACGGGCAGTGTTGAAAGAGCCGTCACCATGCGCACCGTTCCCTGGAAATGAGTCCTATTCAAGTCGTCAGCTGGTCTTAACACACAATTCATCGTACGTTAACGCTAGGAGAGTGCTGGAAGATCAGGAAATCTTAGAAAGTAATTTTCTATCACTTTAATACTGTAAACTGTTCTTTCCTAGAAAAAAAAAAATTGAGGACGATAATGTGCTACAGTACTTTTGTGATGATACCTCCTGCCAAGTGGTGACAGAGATGGGTGTGTCCAGGAGGCAAGGTGACATCTTAAACAGGACTTGACAGTCCTTGCCAAGTGAAACCTCCAGCCTGTGTGGGTGTGGGGAGAGTTCATCTGGGATAAAAAACTAGCGTTCATTTAGGATTGGTGGATTTTTTTCATCTTGATATGTTTTCATTTATTTTATTCTGAGTTCATGGCCAGATTTATATTCTTAAGACGGAAGAGGATGTACCTTATAAGCATATAAACAACATTCCTAGTTGTATAAATTTTAAATGGACAAAGTTTTCCTCATGTTTTCATCAGTGACTTAAGAACTCAAAATTATAGTTTGTATCTAAATGGCTTTGTAGTCCAGTGAAAAGCTATTGTAGTTAATATTTTGTCAATGTATGAAAGTGGGGTGCTAGGTTAATTTATTAAAATGTTTAAGGGAAAAGAGGGGCTTTTTAATGAAAAAGCGAAATTTTCATAAGCAAATAATAGTTATTACGCTGTGTATCTTCAAACTAGTACAGGAGATGAACCATATTTATTACATAAACAGCAGTTCAAAAATTGCCTCCAGGTAACTTCATAAAAGACTTTTCAGGTTTTAAATTACAGTTATATCAAACTAAAGAACAAAAACTATTATGATGCAGAAATGTGTAACAGTGTTTATGTAAGTCTTTGGGACTATCTCAAGACCGAGGTGGTAATGCAGGCAGTTCTAGCTTCACTTAGAATTTAGGTCTTTAATAAAGGTCCAAATTTTTTTGGTCATTTTATTTTGTTTCATGGTGTAGTAAGTGTTGTTCTGGCAAAATTAAAGTGCCTTTTTGTTTTATTGTAATCATTTAAACAATTTTGACAAAGATAAAAGGTCTCAGCTTCTGTAATTATAGGAAAAATACAGAAAGTATTTGTTTTATGTAGCATTTTGGTGGAATGGACAGGAATGGATAAAGAATTTATGTTCCCTTTCAAGCCCATGGACCCGTACATTTATTCAGGAAAGAACATGAGATTTTTAAAAACTGTTCATATAAACTGTGTATATCTACATAGAACCACTTAGGAAATGTTTTATAGGTACGTAATACATCCTTTTCAGGTCACTGCTGTGTCGCGGGTTTCCTCAGTGTTTACAAGTCACCCATGGTTCCTCAAAATGCTGATGGTAGTTGAGTAAGGTGAGGGTGGAACTTGAGAGAATACTAATGTATGGGAGCCTTCTCTGGAATGACTAGAGCAGCAGGAAGAACTGTATCGGCAGTTGCAGAAATGAGAGTAAGAACTAGTTACCTCTCTAGTGAATTAGTCTTTGCTTTACTGAGATAAACAGTGTTAATGAGCTTGTGTTTTCCCAAAAGTATTCTTGTAAGAAAACTGGCACTTTTTCATAAAAGAAACAAACCGTATTTTGTTGTTAGAGAAGTTGAGAGTAGTAGAAAAGTCTGGCTGAGCGTGGTGGCTCATTTGTAATCCCAGCAAGAGAAGATGCGAGTTCTGGACCAACCTGCACTGCATTGGGAGAGAGAACCTGTCTTAAAACAAGAGTAAGGAGTAGTGGAAAAGTCTTTTTAAGTTTTTGTTCTTAGGAGGTCTTAATCTGAATGTTACTAGAAAAGTTTTATTTTAAAATCTTGGGCTGGGGAGATAGCTCCGTGGCACAAGTGCCTTCCTAGCAAGTGCAAGGTCGTGAGTTTGAACCCTGGTCCCGCAAAAAAAAAAAATCTTAAGTGAAAGTAAGTAGTACGTAAAGAAAACATCTTTAAAACCTGCTAGGCAAAGTTAAGAGCTTTCATGTAATCATGAGTAATGTAGTCTCTCATTCTTGCATGTCATTCTTTGAAGTTCATTTTTTAGTCTGTTGTAAGATTGTGCTTGCCTGGAGATAAAAGATCTGGACAGATTGGCATGAGGTCCTTAAGTTTTTTTTTTTTTTTTTGAGGTCCTTAAGTTTCAGCTTGCTTCATTTACAGCTCATATCTTAGTTACTGTTCATGTACACAAGCTCCACATCTTCCCCCAGCATGTTGGGAGAACAAAGCCCACTGTCTTCCTTCCTATACATGGCTTTCACACATACCACAGCAGTGTCACACATGTAGCTTAACACTTTCATTCTTACATTTCATCTGCCACATATATCCCTAGGTGTATCCCTAGGTCACACCTTGTTTCAAATTGTTTTCTCTGGTGGAAGAAGTTAGCATGAAACTGGTAAGTTTACTGAAAAGGGCTTTGAAATGTATGTACCCTCCGTGTAGAAATTAGATAGTAAGGTTGATACTTAATATTGTACATTCTTTGGTTTATAGGTGCCATTGTTCGGCCCTTTAGGCTAGTCCTTTACTTAGCTTCTCGAGAAGCTTAACTCTGCCTAACTGCTTATGCAAGTCAGGTATTGTTATCCTTGTGTCACAGATGAAGTTGCCTGTGAGAGGGGAAGTAACATTTCCAAGGTCACACAGCTGTTTAGTGGCAAAGCTGGGATACCAGCTCAGCTATGACTCAGAACACCATGTTTTTCCTTCTACCGTCATGTTGATCTTATTTCAGAAATGGAGTCCTACAAAATACAGTCAGACTTGAAGTCAGTTTTCTGTAGCTTCTATTATAACCATGTAAACATTGACTCTGTTCAGTGAGGTGTGAGTCTTACTCCCAGGGAAAATCATGTTTGATTTCATGCCATATATTTGTTAGTGGTAGATTGGGATTTGTAAAGGGGCAACAACAGTTCGTGGAGTTTTTTTTTTCTCCCTTTTAAAAACGCATATATCTTGAACACTTCTGCATTTGAACTTAGAGTTAGCAGTCCCTGGACTTTTTAAAAAAATAAAAACATTCAGTTTACATGATGGTTAAATGAGTTGTGGAGTGGTAAAAGAAAATTTTTTCATGCTGTCCATAGAGAAAATGTGAAGCTATTTATCTCACATTAAGATTTTACATTTCTCTAGGCAATTTTTTTAAAAACCATAATTGGGGTTTTCTTCCCCAATAAGAAAATGAGTGGATTAGGCATGGTACACTTGATCCCATACTGATAAGGATTTTATTTTATTTTTGTATTTTAGGGAAGGGTCTACAGGGTGTTCAGGGTCTCACTACTAGATCCGACTCAGTGATCCACCTGTTTACAGCCTCTCAAGAGCTGAGATTACAGGCACGCACCACCACACCCAGTCTCAGTCACCATCTCAGCACAGGACCTGGCCTGCTGTGCTGGCCAGGTTCTCAGACCCCTGGCCCCTGCGCCTGCTTGCAGGGGCTTTAATCTGCTGAGCTATTTGGCCAGCCCTGATAAGGATTTTAGATAGGAAGTCCCACTTAGGTGCCAGAGAGGGATAGCTCAGAGACATAAGCACCTACCTGGAAAGTACCAGAATTGATTTTCTGGCCCCTCATGCTGTATAGTCTGGGTCCTAGATGCCTAGGTGCCATCTGGACCCCAGATGAGGGTGCCCACCCTGGCCCCTGAACAGGTGTGCTGGAATGCCTGTAATCCCAGCACTTGGGAACTTGAACCAGGAGGATTTCTGAGTTTAAGACCAGCCTGGGGGCTACAAAAGTGAGCACAAGGCCAGCCAGAAGTGCATAGTAGTAAGACCCTGTTCCCCCCCCCCCCAAAAGGTCCCACGTAGTTCCACATACATTTATATATGTAGCAGTGACACAGTCACAGACAAGGGTCAAAAATGAACCTGCCTATTTTGCAAACAGCTACATATTATACTCTGAATGTAAAACTTTAAAGGTACATAGTGGGTGTGTCATGACATTTTACTGCTTAATTCTGGCTCTTAATGTTTTCCTTTATCCTAACCAAATTTAATTTGAGCCTGATTTTTTTTAACACCAAGGACCCTTCTCCATATCTCCATATGCTATGAAAACATCACAAACTGTAAGCTTTGGGGTTTAAAATATCAGGAGAAAATGGATCACTGGTCTCAACATTTGGTAAATACTGTAGTTCAGATGTTTACAACTATTCTTTGCCTTTGCCTGCCAGGTGAGAAGTAGTGAAAGCCGGTTTTCTTCTCCCCCACCTCTTAGGTTTGGGAAATTACTGTCATGTCAGAATGATGTGTTTAGCCATTTAATTGAGAACCTTGATAGTATTAAAACTGGTTTCTGTAGCTGTTGTTAGGCTCCATACATAGATCATTAATCTACCTTTTTGATTTCTTTGTAGGCTGACCAACTGACTGAAGAGCAGATTGCAGGTGAGAAATACTATGCTAGGTTATACCTGTTGGATTTTGTTATAAATTGAATAGTCAGACTGAAAATAAAATACATGCACTAAATAATTGAGTTTGATGTGCGTCGTAGTGGTAGCAAATGGATATAATGTAACAGTAATACAACCTGCTTTGGCAAATGAGACTATAAACTGGCTTGTGAAAGATGCATGGGGAAGCTAATTAAAGACATGTATTTGGCCAGCAAGATAGTTCAGCGGTTTAAAGCACCTGCTTAGGCAAGTGCATGGACCATGGTTCCATCCTTGACACTGCACTACCCCACAGCAGGCTGAGCCAGCCACAGAAAATGAAAGACATGTATTTTAGTCTTACTTGATCATATTTGAGGGCAAGTGTGGTGATGGGCTTTTAATTTTTGAAGACTCTTATTATAAAACATGAATTCTAGCTGGGCGTGGTGGTGCACGCCTCTAATCCCAGCACTTGGGAGGCTGAGGCAGGAGGATTAGTGCAAGTTTGAAACCAGTCCGAGGTCCAAAAGTGAGCTCAAGGCCAGCCTGAACTGCATAGCGAGACCCTGTCTCAAAAAGACAAAACACACACATACACACACACAAACCATGAATTTTGAAAATTTCCTTTTAAAAGCTGAATTATAGTCCATTATGTATGTACAACATTTTACATACTGATTTGTCACCTGTCAAGCATCTGAGTTGCTCCCACATTTTGGTTTTATGAACATGACTATACAAACACCCTTCTGAGACCCTGTTTCTAATTATTTTGAAGACAGGTGATTTTTTTTTGTTTGTTTGCTGTCTCAGGCTGCCTTAAGGTTGGGTGTGGGAACAAGCCACTGTTCCCTGTGCCTGACTGAGGTTGCCCATGCAGGTCATGAACCTCTGAGCTAACCTGAAAGCTGTTTTGAGTTACCTTGGTTATATACCCTGAGGTAGTTTTTCCTAGACTATGTATGTGGGAGTTCTTTTTGTTTGTTTTGCGGAGCTGAAGATCCAACTTGACCTTGCCCTTCCCATGCAGGCACTTGTGCCCCTGAGCTATCTCCCTGGCCCCTATAGGAGTTCTTTTTTGTTTTAAGGAGCCATGATGCTGTTCTACACAGTAGCTGTGCCAGTTTAGATTCCCACCAATAGTCACAGATTTCTATAAGGACGTTATACAAATTTTTGTTTCTGAGGCAGGCTCTTGCTGTGTATTCGGCTTAGTTATGAGCTCACTGTGTAGCCCTGGGTGGCCAGTCTTCCTGCTTCAGCTTTGAAAATGCTAAAATTACAGGCAAGGGTCCCCACACCCTATGTTAAGTGAAATAAGCCAGGCACAAAAGACAAATATTGTATAATTTCAGATATGTGAGATACAGAGTAAATAAAAATATTGAGAAAGTGAATGGGAATTACTAATGGCTTCGAGGTTCAGTTTGAAACAACAAAGTTCCGGGTGGTAGTGTAACTATATACGCTGAACTGTTCACTAGAAATGATTAATATGCTAAGTTTATTATGCCGTAATAAAATTTGGAATGATGAAAACATGCAGTATGAGTTTGTCAGTGATGTAACTGGCAGCTGATATTCACAAGGGGGGCCAGTTGTAACTTGAAATGTCCAATCAGAAAATGAACATTGAAGCCGGGCATGGTGGCTCATGCCTGTAATCCTAGCACTTGGGAGGCTGAGGCAGGAGGATCAGTGCGAGTTCGAAACCAGCCTAGGCTATAAAAGTGAGCTCAAGGCCAGCCTGAACTCCATAGCGAGACCCTGTCTGAAAAAGACAAAAGAAGAAAAGAAAATGAACATTGAATTTATGCTGACTTAAGTTAATATTTTAAGCTTAGAATTGCATGTACAATTTGATATCCCTAATCTGAAATGCTCCAAGATGCAATACTTTTCTGAATGCTGACATGGCTCCATCAGTGTACAATTCCTGTGATTCTGATAAGTGGCATTGAAAATATTCAGATGCACTATTGAATAAAATTACCTTCAGGTGAAAATGAATTTTGTTTTTGCACTTGAGTCACATCCTCAGATTGTCTCATTACATACATTTTGAGATCTAGAGCACTTTCTGGTTTCAAGCATTTCAGATAGAGTGTTGTTGCTAACTTTCTCTGTAGAAAAACTAACAAATTCTGTCACTGTAGTAATTTTGAACATTTTTTTTCCCCCCACTGGCCGGCTCAGCCTGCCCTGGGGGTGGGGCTGGCGCAGCATGTGGTGCTGGCAATGAAACCGAGGTCCCTGCGGTTGCCTAAGCTTTCCTAAGCAGACTCTTTAGACCGCTGAACCATCTTGCTGGTCCTTAATTTTGAACATTGACTTAAAAGCATTCATAACTGTTAAATAAAACTTTATATGTTTTGTTACCTTTGGTTTGCTATGAAAATGAGTAAAATTAAATAAAACCTGATAGCTTGTTGTTTCCATGCTGTA
>PVKN010019455.1:0-16346 GCA_004027915.1 Capromys pilorides | reverse complement strand
TCCAGCTCCTTTTGCAAGGCCAACTGGGACTCTGGGTTTAAACCCAGCTTCCTTCCCAAGGATGAATGGCCCAGTAACCAAGACTGTGGTCCCATTTCCTAGGGTGGGGAGCCTCCCTGTCACAAACCCAGCTGCTTTCCCCAGGACAGGGGCTCCAATAGCTGCAATGTACCCAAATGGAATGTTACCCCCTTAAACTCCACTTTCTCTAGGACCACTTGTTTTCTAGGCACTGGTTCTAGGTAGGATGGTCTCTAGGTAAAAGGGTAGTTAAGGAGCTACTATCTGAAGAACGTAATTGAGGTTCAAGCTCAAAAGAGCTATCTTTTTCCTCTGCTTTTTTTTAAACTGAAAGTGAAATGTTACTTGTGGGACATAGACTGTGAAAAATTGGGAATGATAACTGGCCTCAAGAGAAAGAAACTCAGGCCTCCAGAAGCCTGCTGTGCTTTTGTCCCACAGCTTTCTGCCCCTCGTTTCTTAATAGTTTTTTGAATTGTTCTTGTGGACTTTTCCTCAGGGATACATTGGCCTGGTCCCAGTTTGTGTGTAACCCCCAAGAGAATCAAGCTCACTGCTCTAGAGATGTTGCATTGGTGAATGGACCATGCTTCAGTAGTTCTGACCTGGGCAACTTGGATCTGATCACCTACTGCCAGACCTTTCCCTGGGGGCCTGAACACAGAATGGGGAGGTAGACAGCCACTTCATCAACCCACCAAATAAATTTCTGCTTGACTGACTAGGCCTGCAGCTCCTTTCTCCTGGACTTTGAGGTATCCATGTTTAAGCACCTCTGTTCATCTGACTCCCTTTCCACTGGTACTCCAAATCAAAGAATCTCAAACTTCAAACAGATGTGGATGGGAATTGGGGTGGGGGTGCGGGTGGGGGTGGGGGTGAGAAGGGGAGAAATCACTGTGCTTCGTTCAGCCTGATGTGAAGGATGGTTGGTGTTTTTCCTGCATTGTATCTTTTCTTACTGTTTCTTTAATAAATGGGATGAGAGGGCTGGTGTTGTCACTTCTATTGTTACCTGTTCCATAGAAAGAGATTACCCTCTGCTTTTCATTCTCACTTTAGCCACAATTCTGTATGACCTACCAGCTAAAATGCTTGCACTCAAGTAGCAACAGGGTTTGGTTTTCATCCTTAGCTTGCTCACTCAACCAGTTACTTGACCAGACCTTGCCCCACCTGTACAATAAAAGTTGTGCCACTGAGAGTGTACCTACTGTATTCTTTAGGTTCAGGTAGCTGGGACAGCTTAGCCTGTTTTTGAAGCTCACTGATGAAACCATTTTTATCTCCAGCCCTTCTTGAGATTGGTATAAAGAGCCAGCATTTATTCAATACAAAGAGGGAGTAGCACAGAGCTACCAGCTGTGTTGAGTTGGGTCTGAAATGGCCTCTCAGAGTTTGTGTTAAAGGTGTGGTCCCCAGTGTATCAGTGTTCAGAAAAGAAAAATTAGGGGCTAGAGAGATAGCTCCATGGCACAAGTGCCTGCCTGACAAGTGCAAGGTCATGAGTTTGATCCCCGGTTCCACAAAAAAAAAACTGAGAGGTTGGATCCTGAAGGCTCTGGCTTGACTAATGGCTTAATGCTTTAATGGATACGTAGCTTAACAGGCTATTGGGAGGTAGTGAAAACTTTTGACATGGAGCCTAGTTGGGAAAAAGACTTTGAAGGGCATATTTTGCCCTCTTCCTTTTCATGCTCCCCACCACATGTTCCCAGCCTTGATGTGCAGAAACAATGGATCCCAGTAACTGGAGACAGAAACCTAAAGCCAGACTTTTTTTCCTTGAAGTTGATTTTTGTCAGGTATTTTGCCACAGCAACAGAAAGCTAACACACCAGCATTATGTGAGAATCTTTATTTTGACAAATAAGTGCAGTATAAAAATTCTGACCTGAAAAGTTAAAAAAAAGACTCCTGTTGGAAATAGCCACGCTTGGTTTCTGGCAATAGGACAGCAGCTGCCATGTATCCTGGAAGTAGTGGGAGGGGAGAGGTACTGGCTCCGGGCAGAGGTAGCACCATGGGGTCATTATAAAAGCACCGCAAGAGGCAGCCCAGGGGCGACAGTGCACAGAAGAAACAAGCACCAGAGTGTCAGCAGTGAAGGCTAGAAGCTGAACCAAGATCATGAGGACTTGTACAAGCACAGGACAAAAGCTGAGGCATCCATGACAAGATGGCAGCCAGCCTGAGCCTTCTAGACAGGGTGCAAATGGGAAGAGTAAGACAGTTATGAGGCTGCTGTCGGCTTCAAAAGTAGCTCAAAAGATGCTCATCATTGAGCATCTAGGAGGCCGATAAACTCCAGGCAAACAAGACCATGAAAAAAAAAGTGGGCACCAAGGAGGAGCCTGTGGCAGCTGAGGTCATCAACTCTATGGCCTTGCAACAGCGAGAGGAGCAACAGGAAAAACTGGAGGCTACCAAGGAAAAACGCCTGCTGACCCAATCCATGGTTGGGAAAGATAAAAACCATTGGGGAAGTTGACCCCAAGGTTACCAACGCTGTATCTTTATTGAGAGGAGCCAACATTGCAGAAGGACTTGACAGAAAAAAAGGCCAAGTTCTTGGCAGACATGGACCAAGAGTTTGGCATCAGTACACTGATGAGTTTTGGCAGAGGTAGCAAGACCTGAACAGTGCGGCAGGAGGAGCTGCAAGGCCTCACAGTGGAACATGCCATTGATTCCTTCTGAGCAGGGAGATTAGTCCTCACCCTCAAGGCTTTAGTGTCCTGCAGGAGGAGGATGTGCTGGTAAACACAAACCTAGTGAGTGAAGATTAGGAAGAGAAGAACATGGTGCTGTGGAAGCAGCAGCCTATCTGCCCAATGCAGAAGAGAATAAGAGCATGAAGGACTTGGCGTAACAGCAAACACTTAAATCTGGGGCCAGGGAGATAGCTCAGGAGCACAAGTGCCTGCCTGGCAAGTGCAGGGTCTTGAGTTCAATCCCTGGTTCAAAAAAAAAAAAAAAAAATCTGTCCTGGCCAAGAGAGGAGCTAGAGGGGGAGCAGCCATACTCCCTCTGTTTGAACCAAAGCAGCATGGCCAGTGGCCTATGGAAATGTAAGCAGGGAGAGATCTGAGCCACTCTACTGGTGCAAGCTGTCTCCAAGTCCCATGGGACCTCAGCTCACCCCCATGTGCCTCCCACCAGAGATGGTCATCTTCTAAAGGACTGTGAAAGATGAAGAAAATCTGCAAGAGGGAGGTGATAGTGTGTGCAAATAAATGACTTTTTGCGCCTGGGGAGCCAATTCAGGATGGGGACTTTGGTTCCAGAGTGCAGGATTGAAATGAGTGCTGAGTGCTCCAAGTAGGGGAGGCAGCTCTGGAGAAGGAGAGGAGCTGATGGACAGACATACTTGGAAGTGATGAATACGAGGTGAAGCTAGAGGTGCAGAAACAGCTGGAGAATGTGTGCCAGACGTAAGCAGTGAGGAGTACAGACTGTGAAGATTGGTGGAATCTTGCCAATAGAATTAGGAAGATCCCATGCAGAAAGGGAGGTTACTGTGTTCAACCAGCTCAATTCTGCCACACCTTGGGGACATCCCCAGCTGCAGGGTAGGTGGCAGTTAGGAAGTAGGGGAGAATATAGACTAGATCATGGCCAACCTGAATGAGAAGCAGCAACCCTGCTCCTGTGTCAGAACCCAAGACTTCAAGAAGGATCACTTCAGGCCCGATGTTTCCACTGACTATGTGGACCAGACAGGCCAGAAACTCACGCCCAAAGTGGCTTTCCAGCAGCTGTCCCTCCACTTCCCAGGAAGGGCTCAGGTAAGGTAAAGACAGAGCAGCAAATGAAGGAGGTACAGCAGAAGTGGATGAGCTTTAGTAATGTACATCCCAAACATGGTAGTGTTGCTCCTGGATGAGATTCCACACGTGATGCTCAGTGGAAGTGGCAAGAGTATGAACATGAACACCATCACCAAATAAAGCTACCTTCTGCTCCCCTCCCAACTTTAATGTTAAACTTCCCTCCTTATTAAAAAGTCAGGTAAAAATAAATATGTTTACAAATTGTTGTAGAAATATAAAAGAGGGTTACAATTAAGAAAGCCCAAAATGCATCCAATTGTATAAAAGCTCTTCCCTTACAAGAAACAGGGATAAAGCTGAAGACCCAGTTTGGTTTTGCTGCTGAAATATACAAAATAACTTAGAAAACCCAGACGAGGTCAAACATCGTGCGCTATCAGCACCTGCCTTCTTTTGATCTGAGGAAAGTTGATAACCACACTGCAAGGCAGAGCTGATTGTATGAGAGCCAGGAGTTTCTCATTCATAGTCCATCATCCTTCAAACCAATGCTGAAGAAAACACTAAGCAAAGTCTAACCTCTGCAGGTGGCGAGGCTGGGCTTCCTCCACTGTAGTGCTTAAAATAGTTTATTTCTTGGCCAGCAGAAGCACAGAATCTGGAATAATTCCCTTTAGCAAATGTCTGCTGCTTCCCAACTGTATGTTGGGCCTGATGATCAGACAGCAATTTTACTAGAAGCTGAGATGTAGCAGCTCTTGGCTGCAGCTGGAAAACCCTTAAGTTCACGGGAGAGAGGGGAAAGCATCAGGGTTTGCCCATCTGTGGTTCAAAGAATGCATGATTCTTTTGTAGAAGCACCTGAATATGGGTACACTAGATATTTTTCCCTTCAACTACTCTCCAACTTAGTGCTGATTTTGAGGGGTTTCCAAATGTCCTTTCCCTCTGAGAAAGGACATTTGGAAAGTGAGCAACCCCTAAGCAAAGGGCTTAGCAGGATTTCAGGTTTCAGACCCAAAAGCTGAGCAGTCTGAATTGCAAATCTCTAAAAATTAATTCCCCTCAAAGCAGCAGAGGGAGATGAGCCTGAAGGGTATAAGAAAACAAGAACTTAGGGGTAGGAACAAATCACTTCTCCTAGTTCAGTTTCTGGAGCAAGCAAACACAGTAGTGACTATCCTATCCACAACCTGGCTTTACAAATTCCCTAGAGATCGTGGGTATGGCACACACCTGTAGTCCCAGCTACTTGGGAGTCTGAGGCAGAAGGGCTGCAAGTTTGATGCCAGCCTGGAACACTAACCAAGACTCAAAAAAAAGGAGAAGGATGGGCTAGGGAGCTCAGGAGCTGAGCACCTGTTGGTTCTTGGTTCAATCCCCAGGACCACACACACACAAATTCCCTAGAAGAGCCACTAAAGAGAATGGGTAGTCTCACAGATAGCTAACTTCAATTTGAAGGTTCACTTTGGCAAACACTGAAAAGCTTTCAGTTGAGGATGATTGTCAAGAACAGTAGCCTAAAAGTCACACACGTTAACTAACTGCCAGAAATTCTGTCCAATTCCAACGTGGTGGTCAATATGAAGAGAGACTCCCGTGTTCTTTACATATGTGCAGAGAACAAGCTTGCCTATTGCAGTGTCTTTAGGAGCCTAAGCTCTTTCCCAGTTGCCACTTGCGAATTTAGTGAGGGTGATGATAGAGGTAACTGCAATTTTATTACCCTCAAAAATATGTCTTTAAAGAAAGTGAAGGAAGATAAGATGTTTAGCCTCACAGAGCTGAATCTGAGAGGAATCCAGTAGTGTACAGGTTAAAATACTGAAGACTTCACATGTGTTGGAGTTTGATTCTGAGTAGTTGGCCAAAATATTTTTATCCACCCAGCAGTGATCATCGCAGACAAGATTAGAATTCATCTAGAAGTCTGACCAGTTTTCAAGTCGAACACATCCCAAAGCTTCCATGTCTTTGGCACCACTATAGTCTCATTCTTCCTGGCAAGCCTTCCTTTGTAATATGCTCTTTGAAAAGCAGTTCAGTGTTAGCTGGGTGTGGTGCCACACTCCTGTAGTCCCAGTACTCTGGGAAGCTGAGGTAGGAGGATCACAAGTTCAAGCCCAGCCTCAGTAATTTAGAGAGACCCTGTCTCAAAATTTTTAAAAAATGGGGTGGGGGTGGGATGGGTGTAGCTAATTTATGAAGACCCTGGGTATAATCCCTACTACTACTACTACTAAAAAACAAAAAAGCAATTCAATACTAACTCCTACTAGTCTGACTCATCCCTGGGACGCTGAGATGGGAAGTAGGATAGATCACATAAAGCACCATTCCTGTACCCTGTTTTCTGATACCCAAAGATAAGGCCTCTGAGCCTTATATCTCAGGCATAATCTTAACTGCATTGATGATCTGTTGGAGAGGGAGGGGATATTCTTGGCTCAGATCTCTCAGTGGAAATTCTACCACCTCTGGTTATGCTCACCTGGGTGAGGAAAACTCCTTCCCAAAGGATGTCATTGATTGCTTATTAGAAACTGCCACAAAATGGAACCATCACTTGGTCTGGCAGCTTTCTGAATTCTCTTGGGACCCCAGGGAAAGAGGCAGAATCCTTTTCAGAGGCCAAGTGGACAAGCAGCCTAAAACAATACCCTGTGCCCTGAGCCTAAAGAAGCAGTGTCACCTCGGAGCAGAACTGCCCAGCCCAGGCCGTACTACGGTCACCATTGTTTGCATTTCAGATTTGTCCCTTTGGGCCATTAAACTAAAACACAGCACTCCCTCCTCCCACCCCCCATCCCAATCTTGCTCTTTCATTCCCCCCTTCCCTCCCTTCCCCATTGCACTTTTCCCACTCTGCTTGGGGGCTGTGTCACACCTCAGCAAAAGCCAAGCTGTATTGCTCTGGCTTCTTCCCACATCGCCGAGCAATAATAGCCAAATACAGCATGAGGAGGGCCACCCAATAGCAGCCATAGAGGATGGCCCCAGAAACAAGGAAGGCTAGCTCAGTCTCACTGAACAGGTCCTGGCAATAAGCTGTGTAAGCCAGGCCCCCAAGAAGAACTGCCACCCAGATGGACACGGGGATGAGACCAATGAAGTTCACCACAATGGTTTTTCGGCCTGAAGTCCCCCAGCCAGACTTGTTGATGGTAGCAATGGCAAAGATCTTGGCTGGCAGGAGGCTGGACATATAGAGAAGGGAATAGAGGGACATGAAGATCATCTCTGCATTGCCTCGAAGGAAGCAGGCATAGGTAGCCTTGATAATGCCCACCAGTTGCACTGTTAGCAGGAAGAGGAGAATGTTCCAGATGCGGCCACGGTAGAAAAGCTGTATGACCGTGGCAATGAGGAAGAACGGGAAGAAACCTGTGACCACTGATTCGTAGGTCATCCAGAGGTGGTGCTTATGGAACCACAGAGAGTTGTAGAGCCACTCCCGGAAGTAAGACTTGCTCCAGCGAGTTTGCTGGTTGAGCCACCGGAGGTACTTGGTGGGGGTCTCTGTGAGGCACTTGGAGCGCGCTGTATACTTAGTCCGGTAGCCAAGACTCAGCACTCGGTTGGTAAGGTGCCGGTCATCTCCAAAGCTACACTTGCTGCCTAGGAACTTCTGATGGTACCAGTCCTCCAGGAACTGCTGGAGGAGGCTATTACGGTACATGCCCAAGGGCCCACTAATGCACTGCACACAGCCAAAGTAGGACTGGCAGGCCCGCTCCACGTTGAAGGCCATCCAGTACCGCACACTGCTCAGGAAGGAGATCCATGAGTCATATTTGTTGAGGATCTGCAAAGGAACAGAGATGCTGGGCCTCATCTGAGGACATGAGCCCCAAAGGAGACCCATACCACAGATAGGAAGCCTCCCTATCCTGGGTTCTGTGGTCTACTGCTCAAATTCCTGGCCTTGGCACTAGCTTTACTGGTACTGAGGAGTCTAAGGCCAAAAGGAGCCAACTGTACCTACTTCTCCCCAGAACCAGTTCCATCTCTGCACTGTGTCATCTGTACTCACTTGCCCAACCAAGCTGATCTAACAGTCAATACTGCCTTCAACCTCAGGAGACAGGCAGTGGCAGTGGCAGTCATAAAGCCCAGGAAGGACACAAAAATGTCACCCCAGCCACTTGTTCCGCTTCTTCTGCAGTTATAAAGCTTCTAGGAAAATGTGAAATACTGTCTACAGTATCTTCTGCAGGAAGAGCCAGCCCTTTATGCTCACCATGCTGCTCCGAGCTCTTCAGTCCAAGTCCTCTAGAAGCAAGGGCTTCTCAAGGGCCTCACCTGGGAGTTACCTACTATACAAGCAAAAAGGAAGTACCCTTTGGGATCTGTGGCCTCAAAATCTATAGCCCTCCCTACATAGGCTGTAACTATTTGGTATTTTTCTCTCACATTAAAAAAAGAACAGGAAATGCATTGCAAGTTAAGGTGTGAGCCCTCTGGTATCAGTCAAAACTGTCAAGAGGGGAACCTCCCCAGATAGCAGGCATATTCTGTAGAGTTAAGAACCAGAATCCAGACCCCTGCCCCAGAGATCCCTTGTTACTTCTTACTTGAACATCTCCCCCGACTCCCCCTACTTGGGGATCCTCCTCCAGGACTCGAAGCATCTCGATGGTGCAGGCCGGGTCCAGCACAGTGTCAGAGTCGCACACCTGCAGGGGAGTGCACCATGAGCCTGTTTTGACCACAGGTCTGTACAGCATCCTTTCCCCTCCACCAGCAGAAGGAAGTGACCCTCCTTCCATGATTCTCTTCCACTTGAGCAGTGTTGGCCAAAAAGGGAGAAGGAAACACAAAGGCAAATAAGGAAAAGGAGTCTTCATCCCAGGCTGGACAGCCCGTAAGCTGAGGAGAAAAACTGAGGAGACTGTAGGTACCAGGCCTTGAGAAAGACAAATGTGTAGCCCTACACAAGGTTTTGACCCTGTAGAACTAGGTTTCACAGAAGTGGCTCAAAATATTTATCTGGGGTCCTTGGGCTGGAAGAGGAGCAAATCACTAAAATCACATGACAGGTACAGTAAACTAGAACATGAGCAATATTCCTGAGAAATAGCTCCTGTAAGGGGCTGCTGTCCTAAGCAACCCCACAGGGTAGTTACTAATAATGTGCCCATTTCAGTCTTTGGCCCCCTGGATAACCTCCAGCTCCTGTGGTGAGGAGCCCTGCCTGAGACCACAAATGTGGCCCCCCAACACTGCTTTAGTAGGGCTCCCTTGGCCAAATCTTTAAGATGGGGGCACAGGGCTGGGGATGTGACTCAGTGGTAGAGCTCTTGCCTTTCATGGAGAAGGCCTTGGGTTCAATCCCCAACATCACCAAAAATAAAAATAAAATTTAAAAAAGACTGGGGCATAGTCTGGCTAATGGCTGCTTCTGCTTTGCATCAACCCTGACTGGCTGAGGACACTAAAAGTAGCTGCCTCTGGTCAGACCCTGGATCAGATCCTGCCCATGTACCTTCCTCTCCTCAGGTGGTTCCACGATTAGTAAACCTGGGCTCTGAAAGCATTACCCTTGGGGCTGACTCATTATCTGCCGAAAAGGTAGAGTCCAGATAACTGTTAGCAGGGGAATTGGCTTGTGGGCTCTGGACTGGGCTCTCTGGTTGCTGTTCTCAAAGCAGAGAAGATTGTCCAAAGATGAGCCCAAACCTTGCCCCACAGAAGCCCCAAATCCTTTTATCTAAAATTGCTGATGCCAGGGTTTAGGTTCAAATCCCAGCACCAAAATAAAGTTGCCGAGTAAGATCCCATTGACCTGCAGGAAGGAAATTGCTTCTGACACCCCAAATCTTCTCCATTTTCCCTCTCTGTATTAGAACAAGTAACAGTAGAAGGATAAGGGAGAATAAGCACCAGGCTGGGCCCTTCAAATGTGCTTCTCCAGCCTTACCACCAGACTCATCCTTCCATGCTGGTCCAGACTCGGTCTCCTCAGCTTACAGGCCCAGCATCCCAATGTTGCTGGTCTCACTACTACTTCCTGCCTGGAGCCTGCCCCATTCTCCATGCTGCTCTGCCTCCTCTGCTCAGTGGAGGTGAAGAAAACAGAGGTTCTCTTCTGCAGAGGCAAAGACACATGCCCTTGGCAACCAGTGGGCCACAGGCTAAAATCCCACAAGCATTCACTACAGCCCAGGCTGCCTTGGGCAGTGGTCCCATGGAGGGGTATATGTGTGTGGTGAGGGAGGGGTGTTTGCAAATCCACCAGAACACACAGGAGATAACTAGGGAGAGATGTTAAGTGGCAGAGCAGGTTTGGGGGCCCTAAGCTTAATGGGTATGGATGACATAGTTATGGTCACTTGAGCACACAAGTCAAGACTCAAGGCTTTTTCCTAAGCTTCTGGGACCCCAGGAAGGTTTTCCAAAGTCCTCACAACCCCAGGTGAACTGCAGACTTAAATAGCCTTCTAGGTTCACATCCCTCCCTACCTGGCTGAGGAGGTCCTTGGGCCTAGGAAGACAGAAAAAGAAAAAGGCATGAACTGTCACACAAGGACACACCTTCAAAAAAAGCCAAAGTACACAAGCTAATTTTAGGTAGGTACTCTATAGAAAATTTACATAGAGAACTCAACATGTTGTCAGCAAGCCTGAATTGGCACAGGGCTGGGGTACCAGAGAAGCCACCCTTCTTTCAAGCACTTAGGAGGCTATGGACAAACTCCTTGGACAGGCACAGAGAAGGGCAGAGATAGAACAGACACAATTTGGGTGCTGTGAAGAATTTTGGATCAGAGTCTGCAATCCTGGGTTTTCCATTTCCATGTGGTACTGAACATGTGAGGTTTTTGTTGTTTTTTAATTTGGTACAAGGTCTTGCTACACAGCTTGAACTTGTAGTGATCCTCCTGTCTCAGCCTCCCTAGCACTGGAATTACAGGTGTGCACCACCATGCCCAGTTTCAATGACTGGCTCAGTGTGCCCAGGGTTCTGGGGCTGGCACAGCAAGTGGTACCAGATATCAAAACCCAGTCCTTGCGCTTGCCAGGCAAGTGCTTAGACCACCAAGCTATCTCCCCAGCCCCTGAATGTGTGAGTTTTAGTCTCAGTTCTCTCTAGGTTGTATTACTGGAAAACTGAAGCTCTGTCCACCTAATAAAATTTCCAGGTTGGTGTCAACAACCACTTAGACCAGATGAACAGGGTCTGCTCAGGGTTCCAGCCCTGCCCATGCTGCCAAAAGATGAAGCAGGAGGGTTATTCATAGCTGTGTCTGTCCATCCCCACCTCAGACATGAGTTCGAAGAGTGGGACTTTAGGACCCAGAACTTAAACAATTGAGTGTATGTGACTGGGACTTCCTTTGCTCTTCACATTTCTTTATAAACAGGAGCATCCTCAAATCCCAAGGGTGGGCAGCACTGCACAGACCAGAGATGGGCTGCCTGGCTCTCACTTGGTTCTGTACCTTACTAGCAGTGTGCCATTGGGCAACTTACTCTGTGCTTCAGTTTCACCTTCTATAAGGAAACAGTACTAGTGCTTATCCACTGCAGCAATAGAAGGATTAGGAGTAATGAATATATCAGAAGTGCCCATGATAGTGCCTAGTATGAGGTAAATATGCACCAGTTTGCTGCTGTTATTACAGAAACAACCAATTCAGAGGTCTACTCCAAATCACAGAAAGCCAGAATGACCACGTTTCCAACTCAGCTCTCTCTAACCTCAGGACTGCTTCAGAACCGACACGCCTTCTTGCCTCTGCAGTGCAGAGGAGGGACGTGCACAACACACACCTACCCCTCACCTACCTACAGTCTGGCCACTAGCCAGCCAGTCCCCAGCACATGCACTTCAGGGGAGGTACCCTTACCTGGATGTAGTCCACTGAGTCGCCAAGGGCCTTGAAGGCTGTGTACATGACCTCACGCTTGCCTCCCCACTTCTGCATGACACACGAGAAGGTGCTGGTCCGTACCACCGCCCGCACACGCTCCATGCCCTCCTGCAGGCTGGCCTCTGTCTCGCCCTCGCCCGCCTCGTGGAAGTTGCTGCGCCACACAAAGAAGCCGGCTTGATCGGTGCCACCCAGCACCTCATGGAAGATGTCCAGCATGTAGGCATCCTCCTGGCGATTGCCATCTACCACCATGACCACCTTGAGGTCAGGAAAGGCAATGCGCTGCGCTGAGCGCAGGCACTTGCGCAAGTATTCAGGGTCCTCCTGGTAGGCAGCGATGCAGAGTGCCACAGCCCTGCGCCTGGAACAAGGCAGCTTCAGCAGCCGCCCTGCCCGGCGCATGCGCCTGTGCTCCAGGAAGGCGAACAGGCTCTGGATGAGCAGGTGCAGGCCCAAGATGGCACCATACAGGCCAAAGGATAGGTAGTGCTTTTCTGTGTGGATGAACTGGTAGCCTGTCACGTAGGCTGCCAGGATGCCACCCAGCACCGCCAGGGCAAACAGGCTGGTGCCCACCACACGCAGGGCTGTCGTCAGCTGCACCGGCATCTGGCAGGAGAAAGTGGGAAGATACTGGGTTAGGCAGGAGGCAGCATTTGAGGTCAACAGGAGAGCTGGTATTCTTGGAGTCTGGCCCAGAATAGCAGGGTGGCAATAATAAAAATGATGACCACTTATTGAGCATAGCTGGACCATCTGGGGACTCAGAAGCCAGGGTACTGCTGCTGTGTTGGCCCTTAGTTGTTTCAGCTGTAAAATGTAAATTGCAGTACTAATCTCCTAGCATCTTCTAGAGGCACATGGGGCACATGCAAGGTAGCATTATTGTTAGAGAAAACAAAGACCAAAATTAGGTGACAACCCTCAGAGGTGGCAGACTAGGATCTCCCTGAGCAAAGCTCTTAATAGTTGAGCTTTAGTGGGGTGAGCCTGCGGTGACCAGGGGCATCCCCAAGTACATACAGGGATGAAGAGGCTTCCAGTGGTGTGGGGGAAGAAAGTAAGGGAGTGGGTGACTGGGACTGGAAGAGCCACAGCCCAGTGGGTAAGTGACTGGACTCTAGGAAGGGAATATTCACTTCCTAGCACACGGTCCTAGAAGAAAGCCGGGGTGAGGGGGGAGAGAAATCACAGGAAACATAAAAAGAGGTGCCAGGGGAACAAAGATGCACACAGCTTTTCTTGCTCATAGCAAGATCAGCAAGAGAAACTTCCTTGTGTTCACCTCTCTCACCTTGTTCTCATTTAGTCATAGGCAGGAAAAGAAAGGGAAAGCAGACAAGCCAATGAGGAGGAAATGAGAGTGGGGTGTGGACAGCCCTCCTCGAAATCCAGCACTGAGGACCGCCAGAGGGAACTGCAGCCACCACTGCAGCAGCCTTACGGAGGTGCCTGCTTGGGGCCCCCATCCGCTTGGTCCTAGTGCCGCTGGGATCTCTGTGCTCATCCCTGGGCCCAGCCACTCCTGGAAACAGTGCCAAGTTTCCGTCTGCAGTTAAGTTGGGGCCCCCACAGTCTGCCCTGTTGGAAACAGCTGTGTTTTAATGAGAAAAACCCAGGCTTGGCACCACAGACTTGGCCTGAGACAAGCTCTACTTCCTCCTGGCTGCCGGACCTTGCCCAAGTTCTCTAAAACCTTGTCTCCCATCACTACAAAGGGGGTTCCAGTGGCTTCTTCCTTCACAAGTCTCAGGTAAATCATCTCCCTGAAAATGGGATGCCAGGCCTGGAGGTGATTTCCTCCAGAGCTTAGAGGGCCACAAGGGTGTGAAGAGAATGGATGAGGAGCCGACCGAGACTCCTTCCTGTCCTCCATTCCAAGCTAAGCCTTCTGAGGATCACTTTTTCCTACCAGCTCCATCTGGAGAATCCGGTTTCCACCCTGGGACTCCAAATGATAAACCTCTCCTTCCAAGCTTGCTCCAACTCTAAATCTCACTGAAACCCGGCCTCTGACCCCTACACAGGCACAGTTTCCTGCCAGGGGACACCTCTCACACAGGCGGCCGGATTTAAGCACTAGCAATGTTCAGGAGGCTGGGATCGGAAAGGACTGTTGGCAGCCTCGCCGCTCCGGGAAGCACGGCCTCAGGCTCTCTACCCCACCAGCTCAGGGATCCGGCGGCCGGCCGCTTCCTCTGCAGAACTCTCAGCCACCCTCCATCCCCCCGCCACTCACGCCCGCGTTCACGGCCCTGGACCTGAGCACACAACCTAGGGGCGTCTCGTCCCCTTCTGGCGTTCACAAGCCCAAGGGGCGCGGCTGGCTCCACTGCTCGCCTGGGCTCCCGCGGGAAGGGGCAGGAGGTGCGCGGGGCTAGCCTGTCGGTCACCAACCTGCTGGGCCCAGGCTCTCCACCTCGGTGCAGTGCCGGAGACTGTGTCCACCAGGTCACTGGGGCCACACGGGCAGTCGCCCCGCTTCCTACCCGGCTTGAGCCTCACCTCCTGGTGAAGGCGGCGTGCGCCACACCCACGTGCCGATTTCCCAGGACCCATCCGGGAAGGAATAGAAAACCCCTGCAATCACAGTGGGGCCGCGGTGCGTTCATCTTCCCCGGGCCCCAGGCACCTTGGCAAAAGTACGCCTGCAGACAAAGGCGGCATCCCCGGTGTCGCCAGTCCCCTCCTTCCCGGGGGGAGATCCTTCTCTCCCGCGAGAATCAGAGGCACAGCCTCTGTAACCCTCCTCTCCACAGAGGACCCAAAAAGGTCTCGCAGCCTTATACCCCACGTGTCATCAGGCGTTGGTGGGGGCTTTGGCGGAGGTGCCCGGCCCAAACACCCAAAGCCTGCGGCAGAGGGGGGCGGAGCGAGGTGATCCTAGACTCTGAGCTGCTCCCCGCCCCCCATCTTCACAGCCTTTGCTCAGAAGGGGTCCTCGGGAGCCGGACTGAGATGCCCAGCGCGCAGTGGGGCTCAAGGACAAGAGGCTAAGGGGATCCCCCACCCCCAAGGCCCGCCCCTCGGAAGACCCACAGAGGCGCCCGCCAGCCAAGGGCGCAAGCTTCCCCGTTCAAGCCGAAACTTTGAGGGGCTGCCAGGTCTGCAGTGTCTCTCCCGCTGACAGGTGCGCCAGGCTGCGGGACCCACACGCGGCGGGATGCAAACTTGTACGTGAGGCGGGGGGCTCCTTCCACAGGTCCCAGGCGGCCTTGGGTCTGGTCTCTAAGCCCGCGAAGAAGGAGCCAAGTTGGGCGGACACGTGCAGCGAGGGCCGGGCTAACCCGCAGGAACCCGGGCGCCGGGGAGCTCGGTATCCCCGCAGGTGTGAAGCCCGTCGCAAGCGTGAATGGGGAGAAGTACTGCAGCCAGCTCGAGCCCCCACCCTTGCCCGCCTCCTAATTCATTCACAAAACCAGAGCCGCCAGGGAGGAGGAAAGGATGGAGGAAGAAAGGGAGGAGGGGTCGGCGGGGAGGGGGCTGCCGCTGCCTCCGGCGCCTGCGGAGGGGGAACGCCGGCTGCTGGGCCCCGCGCAGCCGCCCGCCCGCCACCCCCACTCACCGCGCCGCCGCTGCCCGCGCTCCGGGGCTCAGCAGGCCCGCAGCGGCTCCATGCCCCTCCTCCGGCTCCGCGCCACCGCCGCGCCTCAGACTGACGAGTGCCGGCCCCGCGGAACCGCCTTAAGTACCGAGCGCGACCCGCCGGGAGAGGCGCCCTCCTCCGGCCCCGGGGCCCGGAAAGTTGGCAAGAGTGGGAGGGTTCTGAGGGGAGCGCCCGGGCCCGGCTCGGTCGCGAGGCGCCCACTAGCCGGCGTGACGCGGTCTCCGAGCCCCGCGTGGACGCAGCTTCATGGGTTCGTCGCCGCAGCCTCTGCGCCCTCTCAGGAATGGGGCTCCCCGGGGTGACCCAAAGCCGAGCTGCTCCACGCCACCCGACCCAGCCTAGGCCAGCTGCCTAGGGCCAGCGGTTATTGTGCCCAGTCTAGAGTTCTCAGCGTCGTTAACTTTCAAGGTGATCCCCCGGGACCTCCGAAATCGCGACCTGTCCCCGCCCCCACGCCGCGCCTCCCAAGCCTGGAAACCCACTCACCCTAGAAAGCCGGAGAGCCGGACCAACCTCCTCCGGCTCCTGCTGCACTCCAGGGGGCCGTTCGCTGGAAAGGGGACGCCCTAAAACGAAAGCAGCACAACCTTTCTGCTGGCAAGAGGAGAAAGAGAATTGTCAAATAGAAAGAGGCTGGTTAAAGAAGATGCTTACAATCGTGACAAGCTTAGCTTTGAATTCCGCAGTGGGGCGCTGATGACATTAAGGCTGTTTGCAAAAGCTGCAAATGGTTTTTGCAGTAACCTTGTAAATTCCGGTTTCTTGACACCACCTCCCCTCCATCCCCACACACCTTTATTTCCCTGACCTCCTAAATCCCAACTTAGCTCATCCCAGGAGTTTCCAAGTTCCTTGAAAAGCTGGTGCTAGACTTAGGTGAGGTAAAGTGGAGGAGGGTGGGAATGAGGAGGTCTTTAGGAAGGACGGTTAGAACCTAGTGAAGACACTAAGCTTTTACATCTAGAACAGTTTTTAAATAGTGATAATTAAAATTATTTTTTAAAGTGCCAGGAGGGCTGGGGAGATGGATAAGAGGCCTAAGCACCTGCTTACAAATGCAAGATC
>PVKN010019454.1:0-16438 GCA_004027915.1 Capromys pilorides | reverse complement strand
AAGCCGCGCGGGAAGGCCCGGGCTCAACGTGCAGGGCCGCCAGGAAATAAATACCTACCAGTGAGTAACTTCTAGCTGACTCACACAAGTGGTTCCAAAGCTCCTGAGGAGGAAGCTCCCGAAGAGGAGACCCTTCCACCAAGGCAACTGCTAGTTAAGGGGATGGAAACTTTGTCCCCAGCACACGTGACTGTACCCTACCACACCGGTGAAAGTTAAAGCGGAAGATGACAGCAGGTGCAGAGGGAGACAGCCGGTAACAGTGGCAGGGACTCAAACCCTCCTGCTAGGGCTGGCTTCCGACTTGGGAAAACGCCCTCTGCTGGGAGGGAGAGCTGGGGCGGCAGCGCCGCTGCAGGCCCGCCTGGGAGCTCGGTGCACACGCCAGACCCAGGGAGGCCAGCGCGCGAGCAGCAGCCCTGCAACGCCCTGTGGCTGAAGGAATATAAAGCTAAACTGTTATCTGGGGATGCATTCTCTTCTGATAAAAATTATGAAAGACCACCCAACAATGAGAAGGCGCCTTGGCCAGCTCCCTGGAGGGCGGGAGGGAGGGTCCGTGGAGCAGGTCTGCAGGAAGCCGGCTCCCCAGGCTGAGGGGAAGGCACACGACTCTCCTCCCTGTTCTCTAACAGCAGGCTGGAAACACTTACAGAAGACATTCTACTTACTTTTTTTTTTTTGTGGAACCAGGGATTGAACTCAGGCCCTGCGCTTGCCAGGCAAGTGCTTATTCTACTGAGCTCTCTCCCCAGCCCCCGACATTCTACTTACACATGAAGCAGAAGAGCCATTACTGATACTAGACACCTGCATTCTCAACTTCACTACTCCTGACTATCTCTCTACCTACCTACTCATTTAGGGCTGGCTTGGCCTGCTCTGTGGGTGGGGCTGGTGTAGCATGTGGTGCTGGGGATTGAACCACGGTCCCTGTGGTTGCCTAAGCAGGTGCTTGAAGTCAGCCTCCCAAGTACTGGGATCACAGGCAGACACACCATACCCAGCCTCAGTCCTAGTCTCAATCTCCAAATCAGCGCGTCCTGGGGGTGGGGCTGGCATGGCATGCAGAAGATCGAACTTGGGCCCCTGCGTCTGCCTAAGCAGACGCTTCAGTCTGTTGAGCTATGCGGCCAGCCCTCTTGAGAAGCTTCGTAGGATATGCTCATAGCATAAAGGTGCCTCTGTACTTTGGCTTGGTGATTTTATACTGGAAATTTTAATTCAAAAGAAAAAATGATTAGCTATGGTATAAACTGCACCACACTTGGATATGAGTTCAGTGTAAAAAATAGAAATATAGAAGACTAAAAGTTGAAAAAAAGCCATTGCAGGGCTGGCGAGATAGCTCAGTGGTCTAGGGCACCTGGTTAGGCAACCTTAGACACCTACAGGGACGGAGGTTCAATCCCTGGCACCACATGCTGTGCCAGCCCCACTCCCAGGGCAGGCTGAGATGGCCATAACAGAAAGAAAGAAAGAAAAAAAGAAAGAAAAAAGAAAAGAAGAGAAAGTAAGTTAAGTTTTGGGGCTGGGGATATAGCTCAGTGGTATAAGCACCTGCCTGGCAAGCACAAGGTCCTGAGTTCAATCCCTGGTACTGAAAAAAAAAAAAAAGGCATTACCATAACAGCTTTAGGGCCTGGGGAGATAGCTCCATGGCACAAGTGCCTGCCTGGCAAGTGTAAGGTTGTGAATTCGAAACCCGGTCCCAGACCAAAAAAACCCAAAAACAAATAAACAAACAAAAAAAACCAGCTTTAACTATAATTGAACAATAAGAATTTAAGCTCCCATGTATGCCACTCGTACAGAAACCTATCTTTCCAAGTGCCACGGGAGCAAAACTAAATGGTAAGGGCCGGGATGTAGCTCAGGGGCACAGTGCCTGCCTGGCAAGAGCATCGTCCTGCATTTAACTCCTGGTGACCCTCCCTCAAAAAAGGTAAGCATGAAAGCAATGTAGTATTTGCTAAAATTTCTTTGAAAGGTTTCTATTTTCTAGTTTTCTGGGGGGTCAACTTTATTTTCTGCTCCCGTGGCACTTGGTTTCTTTATTTTATTTATTTTGTGGCTGGCTCAGCCTGCCCTGGTGGTGGGGGCTGGCGCAGCATGTGGTGCCGGGGATCGAACCGCAGTCCCTGCAGTTGCCTGAGCTTTCCTAAGCAGGCGCTTTAGACCACTGAACCATCTCGCCGGCCCTCCCGTGGCACTTGGAAAGATAGGTTTCTGTACGAGTGGTCACAGATAAGGAGATCCTCTGACTGCAGGAACCCAGGGTACTAAAGTGAATGCGCACAAGGAGGACGCTGCCAGAACTGCGCTTGTGACGGAAGGTCCCCAAGCAGCACCAAGACAAAGGGCATCTGACCGCGCCAGGCCCAAGGCCTAATGAACGAGCCGCTGGCTCACGAGGACCCGAGTTAATGCTGTTGTACCTAGCTGAGAGCGAGCATGTGCAGGCTGTGCGTCTGACACGTGGTCAACGTCCAGGCACGCAGAAAGCTGCAAAGGATTCACTGCCTCAAGCCCCCCAGGGTACAAATGGACAACAGATCTAAGTAGATGTTTAACCGGAGGGGCTGGCGAGATGGCTCAACGGGCTTAAGGGCCTGCTTAGGCAAGCTTAGGCAACCACGGGGATTGTGGTTCAATCCCCAGCACCACTCCCAGGGCAGGCTGAGCCGGCCATAAGAGAAAGCAAGCAAGCAAGCAAGCTTTTTTTTAAAAAAAGATATTTGGCTGGAAAGAAAACATACCATACAAATGACCAAAGATAAAATGCCCAATGTCACTATCATCAGAGAAATGCAGATCAAAATCAAAGTGAGTTATTACCTCACTCCAGGACAAACAGGTATTCTTCAAAAGACCAATGCTAACAAGTGCTGGAGATGCTGGTGGACAGATAAGCTAGTGCAGCCATGACGGAGAGTCCTGGAGCCTGCGGCCCACCCCAGGTGTACATGCAGAGGAGAGGAAGTCAGTGTCGGGGAGGGCCGCACCGCCACGATCTCAGCACTGTTCACTGCCAAGAATGGACCATGGGAAGGACGGAGAAAACGTGGCGAAGTCCATCACTGTGAGGGCACAGAGAGGCAGGCGCCACGTGACTGGGCCAGTGGGAGGCTCCCAGAGGGCTGGCTGCCCAGGGCGAGCTTCCCCGGGGTGACGACAGGAAGATCCTGTATGAAAGTTCCTTGTGCAATGATCGAGTCACAGTCTTGCGACCAGGCTGTAAGCGAACTGCTGGCTAAATGACGAACTCGAGGTAACGCGTACAACATTCAGAACAAAGAAACAGTCAAGGAAAAGCCCCTCTGATGCCTCTGCTCTAAGCTGCACAGCTCCTCCAAGCACACCTGGAAGGCCAGACCGCAGGTAAACAGGCAGGCCAGGCAGTGAGGAACACCTGCCCTTCAAGAAGCTGAAGGGAGGGTTTTCAACATGAGGAAACCAGGAGGGTTTGGCATTACATAGATATGATGTATACATGTATCGAACGGTGCACGGTACTCCAGAATATGTACCATTTGTATGTTTTTATGTTTTATTTAAAAAATAAATGTTTTAAACCTTGAAAAAATTTTTTAACCCTGGAATTGACCTGAGGTCTGTGTGCCTGCCAGGTAGGCACGGTGTCAGTGAGCTGCATCCCCAGCTCCTTAAAAATACGCTCAAATCAAATCTCAGACACCAAAAAGCTTCTGAGGGCTGAGGAGACAGTTCAGTGGTCCCAGCGTCTACCTGGCAAGCACAAGGACTCGGGTTTGATCCCTGGAATGACATGCTACATTGGCCCTGCCCCAGCCACCAAAACTGGGCGTGGGGACGCATGCCTATAATCTCAGAGCTGGGGAGGCTGAGACAGGATGATCACTGCAAGCCCGAGCTAGAGCTGCATTCTGAGACCTTGTACCAATTAACTAATTAACAAAAAAGAAAAAGCTTTTGAAAGATTTTCTTCGATGTCCACCACACTGTAGTAGGGGGAGCTCACAGCAATTTGTGATGAGTAACACAGCGAGAACAGAGGCGACACCACTGCGGACCACGTCAACAAACGAGCATTACTCCTATTTTTTTCAGGTAACAAAAGTGAAATGAAATTATTTCTGCCATTATAAACATCTCATCCAGCGGGCTGGCCAGATAGCTCAGTGGACTAAGGCGCCTGCTCAGGCGGAGCAGGGCCCCAGGTCCCGTTTCCAGCACGCTGGTGCCGGCCTCGCCCCGGGAAAAGCTGAGATGGCAACTGAGACTCTGAGACTGGGCGTGGCGGTGCGTGCCTGTAATCCCCGCGCTCGCAAGGCTGAAAACAGGGGGACTGCTCTGCGTCTGATCTGTGTGGTGAGACTCTGTACTAAATACATTAAAAACAAAAAACCTCATTCGATCAAATGATTTGATAAGAGAAGGCCCTAATTCATAATTTGGTAAGAAAAACCGTACGAGGAAGTCAAGCTGGGCTCTACCGTAGCTCCGACAGTACCTGGCTGTGTGAGGAGCAGCCGCTGAGGGAGCCGTGCGGCCCTCGCCTTGCCTCAGGCTCCTTTCCCAGGCTTCTACCCTTTCACAGAATACATGGCTTCACGCTCAGTAGACTACGTACCTTTCTCACATCCCGAACTTGGCTTGTAACTTTTCTATTTGCTATAACCTCCCTCTTTTCTGTCTGAAAAACTAGTATTCATCCCCTCAACCATTACCAAATGTGTGAAATCTTGCCAAGTTAAACAGTCATTTCCAGGGCTGGGGCGATAGCTCCCTGGCACAGGTGCCTGCCTGGCAAGTGCACGGTCATGAGTTTGAACCCTGGACCCCCAGCTGCCCCCCAAATTACAAATAAATAAATAAATAAATAAATAGACATAAAAACAAAAATGAACAAAGGCTGGGGACATAGCTCCATTTGACAGTCCTAGGTTCAATCCGCAGCATGGCAAAAATAAATGAATGAGTAAATAAATAAAAAACCCCGCAGAGCGCAGGAGAAGGCACACAACTGAGCAACAGTGAGCGCCGGGCAGAGCACCTCTCATCTGGGACCCCCCATGCTCTCTTTCCAGCACAGCCTCAGGCGTCACGTCACACTGTGGCACTGGACACGGTCGGCTTGCAGACCCTTCTGTGCGAAGCCTCGCATACCTTTTAGTGAAATCTTTAAAGCAGAGTCGTAGCTTGTTATGATGTCTGAAAAGCTTGGGGTCATTGGGTATTTCAGATAGGAACACCTGGGCAACTTCCAAAGGCCCCTGCAAAATAAGAAAGTGAAACTGGATGCGTGCCACTGTCTTCCCTGGGACCACGCAGAGCGCGCGAGCCGCACCGTGGCCTCCGCAGAGGGCGGCCCGACTGCGAGGCAGGCGTGTCTGCCCACATCAGCGCTCCTCAGGGACAGGCCGTTTCAGACGTCCTAATTTCACACCCACTCCTGCCAACTGCAACCGGACTAACTTATCAGCTCATTATTCAAAACAGTGGAGCAGGCACCCAAGGGTTCACGACTGTGCTCCTGGCACACGCAGTTGGCTCTGGACGCCCAGGTTACCAAGATCCCGCAGCTCCGCGCCCAGGGCTCAGCTGACATAACTTCGCTGCAGCAGCTCCCCTCAGCATCCTACAGGTGTTCCCGACACCGTACGCTCAAGGACATGACAGAGATGGCTTCTAATGTACACATGACAAAGTAATAGTATCTCCTACCTACATTTTCTATTAAAATTTTCAAGACTACTCCATCAGATCTGGAGGTAACACAGGTGAGCGGCTGAGATGACTGAGGCTTACGTATTCACACACAGCTCTGAAAATGAATCCTGTTTAGATCACCTTCTCTCATTACAACATTTTTTCAGAAATGTTACTGTAAGAGATTTAATTCCCTCTTTTTTTTGGTCTTTTTGAGACAGGGTCTCGCTACGCAGTTCATGCTGGCCTTCAGCTCAATTTTGTAGCCTGGGCTGGTCTTGAACTCGCACTGATCCTCCTGCCTCGGCCTCCCAAGGGCTGGGATTACAGGTGTGTGCCACCATGCCCAGCTTTAATTCCCTCTTAAGGGAATGTATAAAAATAAGAAAATTCAGTACAGAAAGGAGCACGAGAACCTTAGCGACTGAGGCTGTCCCTGAACAGCTGCTCTCCGCTCTGCCTCACTTACGCCTCACGGTCTCTTACGGCTGCTTTCAACGCATGCCCTTTTCAGTGGACGAGGTGCAGCCCGCATGCGGAACGGTGCACGACCCGAGTCAGCGCGGGTCCTGGGGCCAGCACAGGACGAACCTGATTCACTGTTGTGCCAACGGATCCCTGCAGCACCATCTGGAGCATTTTGGGGTCTGCTGGGTCCTGATGTGTTGCAAACGCCAACTCCTGGGTCTTTTTCTGCATGTCTTCTATAGCAACTTCCACAGGTGTTAAGATGATCTGAATAAAACACAACTCTTAGATCACTGTGGGCCTGAAAACTACTGTATGAGGAACTTTACGTAATCCAAGACAATGAGAAAAAAATGGGCACCAATTATGTGCTTTTATGTAACAACAGAATTCCAAACTTGATCTCTGTTTGAACAAAGCACAAAACACAAAAGCTTTTAAAGCCTAAGTTAAGGACACCTGGGGCGCTGGGACGGGCGCCCAGCGTGCCCCCAGTGGAGAGGCTCTCGAGGCCACGGCAGGAGGGCAGCGAGGGCTTGCGCGGCTGCCCGGCCAGCGCTGCTCACGCCACGCGCGGCTGCCCCGCTTCCGGCCTTACCTCTTCCTTGTGAATGACGTTGACCCGTGTTTTAATGTAGGGAAAGGCGTGGGAGGTGGTCAGAATGGTCTTGCGCTTGAACTGCTCGTGGAGCTCCCCGTGGGCCCGGCCGTCCAGGGTGAAGGGCGTGCAGTACAGGAAGCGGCGGAGACTGTAATTTTTGTCAAAATACGTGATCCGGTCCTTCATTTCGTAGGTGTCGAAGTAGGGCTCCACGTAGGTGATCTGGATGTAGGCCTGCGGGAGAGGGGGGCGGTCACCTCCCAGGCCCACGCCGGGCTCCTCAGCAGAGCGCGCCCTGCTCTGCCCACCGTACCTTGCTAGGGCCGAGTTTACACTTGTCCACGGGGTTAGAGTCTTTGACCACTTCCACCACATCCTCTCCAAATCTTTCTCCATAAAATCCCTGCAAGAAAGAAAAGAAATCTTTTATATGAAGTTAGCAGGAGCAGTAAATAGAGCGGGCTTCTGAGCAAAATCTAGAGGTTTATTTTTATTTTTTTAATCTGGGGTTTAGTATTGTCCATTGTTGCAAAGTGATCATTTATTTCTTTAAAGAACCATTTTTGTCTGTAAAAACAGAGGGCTCGATGAGAGTCTCCGAGAGACGAAGGGGACAGAACAAAAAAAAAGCTGCCGCCCACGATGAGCAAGGTCCAGCAGGGGTCACTGGGTCTGGCATGACCTCTTGCTCACCAGCCACGGCCAATGCTTGCACATTTATCTCTATGAACGATTTAAAGGAATATTCCAAAAAAATTAAAAATAAAGGAATAGGGGCCGGCGAGATGGTTCAGTGGTCTAAAGCGCCTGCTTAGGAGGGCTCAGGCGACTGCGGGGACTGCAGTTCGATCCCTGGCACCACATGCTGCGCCAGCGCCACCACCAGGGCAGGCTGAGCCAGCCACAAAATGAATAAATAAACAAACAAACACAACAAGCAAACAAATAAATAAATAAAATTTAAAAAAAAAAAATAAAATAAAATAAAGGAATATTCCAGAAGTTTTGGCCGTGCATGGTAGCATCAGCCTATAATCCTAACAACTCAGGAGGCTGAAGCAGGAGGAGCACTGTGAATCTGAGGGCAAACCTGGGCTACACAGTAAGTGTAAGGGCAGCCAGAACCACACATAAAAACCCTGTCTAAAACACCGATCTGTGGTAGCTGATGACTTTTTTGCCCCCCCGTGACTGAAAGGGAGTGCTGCAGGGACAGAACTCCTCAGAGTTAGAAGCTCAGGGTGGTCGGGGCCCAGAGGCGCGTCGCACGTTACTTCCCAGGGCTCGCCTACCTCTCGAAAAATAAAAAGCCGCACTGAGAGCCAGCGTTTCAGAACAGCCCAGCAAAGCCCTTAGTAAAAACGCAACACTCAGAAAAGAATTAATCACACGAGGGCCGGCCAGATAGCTCAGTGGACTAAAGCGCCTGCTTAGGCAGGCACAGGGACAGGGCTTCGAAGCCTGAAGCGCCGTGCCGGTTCGGTCCCTGGTGCACACTGAGATGGCAGCTGAGACTGGGCGTGTGGTGCACGCCTGCAATCCCAGCGTTCAGGGGGCTAAAAGCAGGAGAACCACTACCAGTCCCATTTGTGTAGTGAGACCCTGTGTGCTAAATATATAAAAAAAGAATCACGTGAAGCTTAAAAGCAAAGCTGTGTCCTGCTTCTCAGTCGGTTCTTTGGGGACAAAATCACACATCTGGGCACAATGCAGGTCTGACAGGGTGGGGTCTGCTCACACACTCTGGGTCCACGTAGAGAATGGGAGGGTGGAAGAGTGCACAGAGCAGCTGGGCTGCCGCCCGGGGCTGAGGAACAGGAAGCTACACAGACGAAGTGGACCCCAAGTGCTGAGCTCATGCTGCTGGGCACTGGGAAAGCCAAGGAGACGCGGGCTCACACACTGCCTGGGCTCTGCTTCTGCTTCCATTTTTGCTGCCACTTAATTCGCTGCATCTTTTTCCACAAAATGTGGCTAGTTAATAGATTTCTTCAACACACAATACATTCTACAGCTTAGAGGGATTTCTAAAATATGTATGAAGCCAGGGATGGTGGAGCTTCCTTGTAATCCAGCTTTCTGGAGGCTGAGGTAGGCAGACTGTAAATCAGAGCCCAGAGTGGGCATTTCAGTGACCCGACAAGATTGTATCCAAACAAAAAGTGGGCTGGGGATAAATCTCACCGTCAAGGTGCCTGAGTTCAAAACCCAGCAAAGCCCACTCTGTCCAAAGCATGAACACAGACCGTTTTTTTTTTGGTCTTTTTGAGGGTCTCGCTATATAGTTCAGGCTGGCCTTCAGCTCACTTTTATAGCCCAGGCTGGTCTCAAGCTCAAACTGCTGGGATTATAGGCGTGCACCAGAAAATAGAGTGTTGAAACATATACTTAACAATATTTTAAGCCAGGCATGGTGGCACAGGTCTATAATCCCAGCACTTGGGAGGCTGAGGAAGAGGATCACTGAGAGCTTAAGGCCAGTCTGGGCTACACAGAGAGTTCGAGCTAGCCTGAATTACACAGTGAGACCCTCCCTCAAAACACCACCATCACCACCACCACCACCACCACTTTTGCTGTTGCTGTAAAGTATTTTTAAAAGTATTATTGTGCCTACCAGAAATCCTTGTGAGCTTAAAGAGTGTTACTTGACAGGACTGAGTGAGCACACTGAATGACGGGGTCTAGACCTGAGCGTCTATCACAGAGAAGACAAGTTGAAGAGGACATTTTATGAACCACCACAACATTCACCTCCAATCTGTGAGATATCTCAGCAAGTTTGGTTATGGCGGGCTCCTTGTACACAAATTCCTGTTCATCCAAATCCCCGAACTTGGTTCCATAAAAACCAACACGAAAATAGGTGCCAAACATCCGCTTACCATCCTAGGTTTAGGAAAATGAGGAAAATTTAATATAACATCTTTTGTTTTTCACATTATACTTCAGATTGGTATAGTGTAAAAATCTCTAAAACAGTGTAAGAAGTTTCTGTTAAAAAATTACGATACTTTTATTATCTTTCAAATGAAAGTTAAAAACAAGTAAATAGTCTTTTTCTTTCATAATTTCTAACAAACATTACGCAGTTAGGGCGTTTACCAAGTGACTGAATCACATATACTTTTAGGGCTTGGGATAGAGTATCACATTGGTCTCAGTCTATAAAACTGAGATAAATCACTTCTCTTATGTCAAGAAAAGATATTTATAATAACAACTGTGCCTTAACTGTTCTACTACTGGAACAAATTAAAGGTCACTTAAAAAATATCAACACATTTTCAAATTAGCATAAGCCTTCACATAACCTCTTTATACATGCCAAGAGCAGCACGTGGTAGAGAGCAACTAGGAAAATGTCAAGACATTCTAGAGAGCCGGGCCTGGCGGTGCACGCCTGTAGTCCCAGCACTTGGGAGGCTGAGGAAGGCGGATTGGTGTGAGTTCGAAACCAGCCTGGGCTACAAAAGTGAGCTCAAGGGCCGGCGAGATGGCTCAGCGGTCTACAGCGCTTGCTTTGGCAAGCTTAGGCAACCACAGGGACGGCGGTTCAATCCCCAGCACCACATGCTGTGCCAGCCCCACCCCCAGTGCAGGCTGAGCCAGCCACAAAATAGATGAATAAATAAATAAAGTTAAAAAAAAAAAAAAAAAGTGAGCTCAAGGCCAGCCTGAACTGCACAGTGAGACCCAGTCTCAAAAATATTTAAAAAAAAAAATTCTAGATGTGTTAAAGCAAAACAAAATAATCCAATCCAGACTAAACCAATTAATAATTAATGTCTTGCATTGATAGAAAATTTTTTTGTGGTGCTGGGGATATAGCTCAGTGGCACAGCACCTGCCTGGCTCATGCAAGGTCCTGAGTTCAATTCTCAGCACCAAATAAATAAAATAATATATATACATATGTATGTACATATATATGTAGAAGAATAACAAAAAATGCAATAGAGGAAAAAATATATACTTCTATAAATGATAACTTAAAAATTCTTTGAGACAGGGTTATTCTCAAGACCCCAGGCCACCCACTGCATGTATTAACCATATACTGAACTCAGAGCTCAGCCACCCTAAAGCCACACGAGCGTATCTGCAGACAAGCCTTCCAATAAGGGCCAACACACAGACACTTCCCACGCCACCTGACACAAAGCTATTTCGGAAGAGTTTTGTGGCAGGTCCTGCATATACCACCACACATAAATATTTGAATTCCTCTAAGTTCACTGTATGCTTGGTTTGCTTTATATTTTATTGTTACTATGTAGGAAAAACTAAAGGATATATAAATTACAAATGTTACAGGTATTTAAACAAAAAATGTGGGAGAGGGAGATAGCTCAGTGGAATAAGTGCTTGCCTGACAAGGTCTGGAGTTCGATCCCTGGTACCACCAAATAAATAAATAAATAAATTTTAAAAAAGTGAGTTTCAGGGCCAGCAAGATAGCTCAGTGGCCTAACGTGCCTGCTTAGGCAAGCTTAGGCAATTGCAGGGACCGCGGTTCTAGCCCCAGCCCAAGGGTAGGCTGAGCTGGCCATAACATACATACATACATACATACATACATTTTTAAAAAGTAAATTTCTAATTCTAGCACTTGGGAGGCTGAGGCAGGAGGATTGATGTGAGTTCAAGACCAGCCTTGGCCACAAAAGTGAGCAGAAGGCCAGCCTGAACTGTACAGAGAGACCCTGTCTCAAAAAGACAAAAAAAAAAAAAAGTGAATTTCACTTAGTTTACCAATTTTGTAATACCAAATGGAAAATACTAAGTGTATAAAAGCACCTTTATATTGTTGTCCAAAATAAGTAGAGTTTTAAAGAAAAGTGTTTTGAGCACTAAAAAAATCTTTAATTTTCTAGTTTTTTTTGTACTGGGAATCAAACCCAGGACCTTGCACTTGCCAGATGTTATGCTGCTGAGCTACATCCCCAGCCCTTAATTTTCTAATTTAAAAGCATTCTTCAGAGTTACTTTAAAACTTAACAGACAAATATTTAACTGACTTCTATAGCAAACAAAATCTTTCTAATTAGATTAATTAAATTCAACCAAAATTCTGACTAAAATCATTAGTGAGCCAATGGAGTACAGCAATAATAACAACCAAGGAAAGGGTGCAGTAGGTAGGGAATAAAACATTTGAAAAATTAATAATTGGTGATTTGTAATTTTTCAAAATGTCACACACATACATAATGTATTTCTATTTTTAAAATGCCATTTTTCTAGCTGCATTAGTATCCTAATTCTTTCTTTCTTTCTTTCTTTCTTTCTTTCTTTCTTTCTTCCTCCTCTTTTCTGTCTCATTGTGTAGTTCAGGCTTGTCTTGAGCTCAGTTTGTGGCCTAGGCTGGACTTAAACTCACAATGATCCTCCTGCTTCAGCCTCCTCAGGGCTGGGATTGCAGGCATGCCCACCACGCCTGGCATTATCCTGATACTCTCAGACACTTTCACAGTATAGCCTGTTAAGTAAGGGAGATGGCAGTTAGGACCTGTTTCCCTCAGCCACTTCCAGGTCTATGTCAGCCTCCACAGCAGGAAGCACTGTCTGGTGCCCATTTTCCTTAAAGGAGCCCCCTAGAAGCAGATGGAATTGGGGGTACGATCCGAACAACAAGGTATCGGGGCCCGATGCTCCCTAGACTTGGACAGTGGATTTTATCAGTGGAGCCCAAAGCTGAACTACCTCTCCTGCATACCTTGTACACGGACATGAAGCTAAAGAAAACAACTGCTGAGTCTCTCCTATGTTAGCTACTGTTCATCTGCAGTAACAGGAAAATAAACCTAAGTGAGGCTCGAGAAGAAACCAGAAGGATTCCAATACACACAGTACAGAGCGACCCATGCTATCGTGGGAGGTGGTACCGAGGAAGGAGGAGTCAGCCTGGTGCAGCCAAGGGCCAGGCGAGGCGCTAGGGAGAGATGTGAGGGCCGGAGGCGACACTCAGGACAGCAGGGGCAGCAGCGAGGGGCAGCAGCGAGGGGCAGCAAGCGGTGGGCTGCAGACACGCACATCTGCTCCACTCTGACTGCTCCTGCGTGCAGCAGTGCGCTGCAGACAGCTGTGCTAATCCAGGAGCAAGACGACGAGGGAGGCAGCCAGGGCAGGGCTCATCTAGCAGAGGCCCGAGGGTGCTCTGCGCGGTCTCTGGGGGAAGGGCTGGGGCTGGTCCGCCTGTGTGCAAGGAGCAGGATGGCGGACCACAGGGCTGGAGCAGAGGCCAGGGGAGCAACCACCACAGCCACGTGAGCAAAGACCAGTGTGCTTACATGTGTGTGCTGCCGTGGGAAGGCATCGTAGCACATGAGGCCGGCTCGGAGAGAAACAGATCTAAGAGTTTAAAAAGCTATAAAAATCATAGCCGGGCGTGGTGGCACACCCCTGAAATCCCAGCACTCCGGAGGCTGAGGCAGGAGGTTCACTGTGAGTTCAAGACCAGCCTGGGCTACAAACTGAGCTCAAGGCCAGCCTGAACTGCACAGCAGGACCCTGTCTCAAAAAGACAAAAAAAAACAAATGAAACCAAAATGGCCTGTGAAAGTTTCTTAGGCTGCCTGTCACAACACCAGCGCTATCCAGCGAACGAAGGAGCATCGTGCAGCTTCACCGTCAGGAAAGAGGTGCTTGTCCCAGCCATGTGTGTGCCGACAGACTCATCCTGCACGCTGCAATCTCAAGCTAGAGCAGACCGCGCTTCTTTGGTGATCTGGCAGGATCTGACCGTACCACAGCGAGGCCCACGCCGCCAGCCTCTCTGGAGACCTTCGTGCCTCCCGTAAGCTGGGGCAGGTCCTTTACATATGCTGCTATCTTTAAAAAACGGAGACAGGGCCACGTCACCATGTTGTCAACATTTGGAGACTGGTTTTCTTGAGGAAAAAAAATGAACTTGTATTTGACAAAGGACAAATATATCTTTTGAAAATAAACACGTAGGGGCTGCTGAGATAGCTCAGCAGACTAAAACACCTGCTTAGGCAAGCTTAGGCAAGCGCAGGGACCACAGCTGGATCCCTGGCACCACACGCTGTGCCAGCGGTGCCCCCAGGTGGGCTGAGCTGGCCTCAGAGTCTGCACATAGTGGCACACACCCATAATCCAGTGCTGGGGAGGCTGAAAACGGGAGGATCACTGAGTCCAAGCTGCGTAAGTGAGACCTTGCAACAACCAAATACGGTTAAAAAAATAAAATAAAATAATGCAAACTATGAAACAACAAAATGAAAGTTCACATAGAAATTAATTTTCTTCTGAAAATAACTTAAAATGTACTATAATGAAGAGATTACTTATTTTCTATTATTTCAAGAAAAATAAAAGGGCTCTGGGAAAACTGAAGCTAGAAGTGACCAATACACAGCTTTTATGGAGTGGCAACTAGCAGAGGGGGAAAGAGCCACAGGGTTCCTGAAGGGCTCCCGGGGTGCTGCGCTGGGTGGTGAGGTTGTGAGCAAGCCGCGAGGACCAAGGCTGAGCGAGGGCTGTCTCTTGCACGCACGCGCTCTCGTATTCTCACTTTCCAAAAGCTCTGCTAGCTCAGATAATTTGTATGGATGCTGGGCTAATGCAAGTGAAACACTGCTAACAAGCCCAGAGGGCTTTTTCTGTGAGCTAGAACATTATTACTTCAAAGAACCTTTCTACCATATATAAATTATCTGTACTGAATCTCAATCCAGGCAGAGTTCTCAGAGGACACTGAGAAACCAGCTAGGAAACATGACTTTAGAAAAAATGAAATCACTGAAGTTTTCACAGAGTAAAAAAGAAAAAATATTCACAAGATAGGAACTTACCACAACAGACAATAGTAAAAGTAGGGAGTAGGGTCAGCAACCAGGGGCAAGAGAAGAGAAAACAGAGCATTTTAATTAGGAGACTTTCAAAACAATTAGGCAGCAAATGGCAGCAAACACATTTGTAAAATGCAAGCATCCATTTCAGTTTTACAAAGGAAAAGCAAAAACACACGTGCAACAAATTTAGACGCTACAAAGCTAAAAGTCTGGTAAAAAGTAGCGACAGCTATATAAACAGGTGTGACTTTACCATGCAATCAACAGGATGAATGAATGGCATTAAGGTCATAACCAGTGAAGCTTCCACGGTTCAGGGGTCGATTTAGCATCAAGCGGACTAGAAAGCTGCTCAGAGGTTTTAATCTTCCTAATTTTCACAACACGCTTAATTTTCGGCTAATTCTACCGCACATCGGAATCTCCGCATGGGACTTCGACTCTCAGAGATAATGCCTTGGTCCACGCGTCGTCTTAGGGACTGCTAGGGTCATACACGTGCAAACGAGAGTTACAGTAGGCACGTAAGCCCTGTTTTCATCTAAAGCAAACATGGGTACTGTTTCAGAAATGGAAGAAAACCTAGTTGGAACGTTTATTCCTAAGACTTTCTACTTGGGTCCCCAAACGAGGATTCCAACGCAAAACCAATCAGAGAACTCTGTGCTATTCAGTGGACATAAGCCTGACTGCGAGACGATGGCCGAAGCACACAACTTTATACGCACGCCCAGCTTTACATGAGCCTGACTTACTAATGCCTGACTCAACTGTGTTACCACAGTGTACAGTCTCTCCTTTACAGAAAGATGGGAACCAGTAGTATAAGCCTAACTACTACATAACCGAGGCACAAGTAACCCACGTGACATACTAATAAATCGAGCGCTTTCTCAGAATGAGAGCACATTAAATTTGAATTTCTCTCCATCTCTTTATCCCTTTCCCGAGCAAAATTTATTTTTTGTCTTTCTGAGCTAGTGTTTCGCTATGCAGTTCAGGCTGGCCTTGAGCCCACTTTGTAGCCCAGGCTGGTCTCAAACTACAATGATCCTCCTGCCTCAGCCTCCCAAGTGCTGGGATTGCAGGCATGCATGTGCCACCATGCCTGGCCGGTCCCAACAAAATTTAAATGACAAAATGGAATTTTTTTCCTCAGTAGAATTTATACTCAATGCAAAGGAACTCAAGATCAAGCTAAGGGTGTTTCACCAATTCTCAGGCACATTTTTTGCCTGTGTTTTAACATCTCTGTAGTTAGAATTCATCTGTCAACTAAAATTTTTTGTCTTAAAAACATAAATGGTATTTCTTATAGTCAATGATGTCTTTTAGATCAAATGAAATACAGTATTTTCAATTTATACCTCTGAGCAATAACACATAAATCGACCTCTGTAAAATGAAGTGAAACGATATTGTTAAAAAAGGAATCTGTGTGTAAACGTTGATGAAAGAAATGCTTCAAAGGATAAAAACAAACTAAAGTGAGGACAAGTGGCTCATTTACCAAAGAATCTCATTAGTGTGACGGAAGGGTTTCCATGCACTGCCTACGACCTTTTAACAACAAATTTCTTAAAATAACTTATAGTTATTTCAATAAAATTTCTTTGGTTAATGAATTCAGTTGACAGCAGACAGCAACAGAACACCCGCAGCCAGCACATGTGGGCTTAAAGCACGGCATCACAAGTCTCATCGAATCAGTCCATTAGTGTCTTTAACTAACTAGAGCGTTACCTACCTCCCAGCCAGTACTCTGTATAACAGAAAGTAAAAAAGGGCAAGTCATAAAAAAAAACCTCTTTCAAAGTAACAGCAACAACAAAGGCCAAAGGCGTTCCCAGCGTAAGGC
>PVKN010019453.1:0-16344 GCA_004027915.1 Capromys pilorides | reverse complement strand
GATCCTCCTGTTTTTCAGCCTTCCAACTGCTAGGATTACAGGCACGCACCACCACACCCAATCTCAATCACCATCTTAGTGTACCCCAGGGCCAGGATTGAACCCCCAGCCCTGTGACATGTAGACATTTTTAATAGGATGTAAAGTTGAATAGAATGTTTAAAAGCAGATTATATATAACTAAGGCCAAAATTAGCAAATGCAGAAAATAATTACAAAGAATCTAATCAGAATATAAAAGGAAGAAATAAAGAGATGAAAAATGAGAAAAAAAAAATGACAGGACTTAGGAGATGAGGAAGCAGAGGGAGAGGGTCCAACCTATTTCTGTCAGAATTTCAGACAAAATAACAAGAGCAGAAAGCAGTTATCTAAGCAGGTAAGTCAGAGAGCGGTGCAGAACTGGAGAGGGTGAGTGTGAAGCTCAAGACTGAGAATCCTTTAAAATAATTCCTCTGCAGTAATTTTCAGAGGACAGAAAATGCAAACACAAATCCTACATATTTTGAAGCAAGTCTTTAGAACACCAAAGTCAAAGGAAAGATCATAAAAGCAACCAGAGAGAAGATAAGGTGTCGCATGAAAGACACCCAAAAGCGGCTGAGCGAGGCCTTCCAGTGTTCCCAGAAAATGCTGTGAAGCTGGAATCGCCTGTGCTCTACACTAAAACTGTCTCGAGCCAGCTATAGAGGAGGAGGGGAAACGTTAAACGCTGAGGCATCGTGCTCCATCCAGCACCTGTGTCAAGGAGCCATTACACTGCCTTCTTCCTGCTACCCAACGCTAGAGGACTGGGCGACCAGTGAGCCCAAAGCCAACAGGCATGACCGGGAAATTAAAAGTGAAGACAGGGCTGGCCTGATAGCTCGGCGGACTAAAGCACTGGCTTCAGCGGGCACAGAGGTCATGGCTTCATCCCTGGCACCCTGTGCAGGCCCCACCCATGGGGGGGATGGGGGGATGGGGTCGGGGTTAAGACGGCGATTGAGACTGGATGCACTGCTGTAATCCCAGCTCTTCGGAGACTGAAAACAGGAGACTCACTATGAGTCTGATCTAGGTAGTGAGACCCTGTAGACCCTGTCCTAAATACAGAAAAATAAATAAAATTTAAAAAGTGAAGACAGATTTATTACAGCAAGTAAAGATAGAACTGGAGATAAATCTCAAAATAAGGTCTCAAAGGAAGGGTCTGCTCTCCGGGGCATGTGTCCTTACTCATGTAAGCGAGATTCACCATCGCATGCAAAGTCCAGCACATTCCTAAGCATGCTCAGGTAGAGGTCAGAGGGCACTTGTCTGAAAAAAAAAGACAGATTTAAAAACTTCTGGGTGAAGAATTTATCTAATTATTATTATTATTAGTGTATTTTCTTAGGGAAGGGTCTACAGGGTGTTCAGGGTCTCACTACTAGATCAGACTCGTAGTAATCTGCCTGTTTATAACCTCCTAAGAGCTGAGATTACAGGCACGCTTCACCACGCCCAGTCTCAATTGCCATCTCAGTGTACCCCGGGATCGAACTCCTGACTCCTATGTCTGCTTGCAGGCGCTTTAATACACTGAGCTATTTGGCTGGCCCTAAGAATTTATTATTAAATGATCAATTCTTCTGTAGGTCATCTGAAAAGATTAAATCAGGATAATTCCAAGGTTTTGAGTAATTTCTTGTATGCTTCTCTAAGATCTCTACTTATGAGAGAGACAAGGAAGTGGGAGAGGGGAGGTATAGTAGATCTCTGCCCTATAAATAAAAGAGATGGCCCCCTAAAATGTCTCTTTGGCAGCTAATATTCCTAGTTCAGGTGGAATTTTTTGGTCAAAGTTCCAGTATTCCTAAAACTTAGATGCAGTTTATCTGCAAGCATTTCTTTGGATCTAAGGTTCTGGAATCTTCTCGGCAGAGTTAGAGGAGAGGGAGCTTTAGCCTACCACAGAGACACATCTTGCTACAGGGAAGGCCTCCCCTCCCCAACGCTGCTTCTTCAGATTTCTCTCCTCTGGGTGTACTGTGTGCCTTTCCAGTGTTCCTGATTGGCCCGAGCAGGTAACATGGGGGGAGGGTAAGGAAGTGCCCGCCCCCATAGCACATAGATGGTGACCACAAGCATGAGTGGGACCGAGGCTGAGCTGGGGACGCCAGCCCCACTCCACCCCAGCCCTACGGCCTTGCCCTGCTCTCTCCCCTGTGCCCTCTGGAGTGGAGAGGAAAGACAGTAGGGCCAGGATGGGGAGGAAGGAGCCGAGCCCACCAGCATCCCTTCTTGTCCCCCTCTAGTCCAAGCAGCAGATCTACTGGGGTGGGGGGCAGGGACAAGCTGCCAGGGTTGGGGGGGGGTGGTGGTGCAGCTTTTAAATGAACAGGATTGGGCCCCCAGCACCAAAAGGGAGGCCACCGAGTGACCAGGTACTGAACCTAGAATCCGGCCCTGATGTGAAAGGAACCCCGATCCAGTTAGGAAATGGTCACTGAGCAACACAGCGTTAAAAACAGTGATTATACAAGGCAAAACCCAAGTATTTCCTGTTTATGCTCGAATGGTCTTCAAGCCTTAGACAAACACGCTACACCTACACAAGATGGTGGTTATTTGCATGAAGGGTTGTGAAGTCACGTTCATCGTAGATACAGTTTCCCCGCCAAGATGGAACTGTGCAAACAGCCAAATAGTTGGCTGCTAGAAATAAACAAAAGTCAGGGTGGGATGGCAACATCTGTTGGTGAGTAAAAGATGCAGAGGAGGTTTCTAGGCTGTGCACAGCGGGAGAGAGCTGCAGAGACAGACGTGGGAGATATGGGCGGGGAGAGGTCCTGCAGAAAAGAGACCAGCTTCCCTCACAAATTCTGCAACTTCCATAGGGGAAGAATGAAGTTGCTAGAATCTGACACAGACCATTTCATGCAAAAGAACAACCAAGACAAACTTGATGTTCACTGGGCAGAATGAAAAAGAAAATAACCTCTATCAGACCTGTGGGCTGTAGAAACACTGCCCAACAGAAATTCACACCACCAGGAGCAAAGCCTCTCGGCCAGCGCCCAGGGCTCAACTCTGCCTGTGTTTTGCTTCGTTGAAATTCCACGCTGAAAGCCCACAAGTGAACAAATTGTTCAAAGGAATAAAATACAGGTGAAACTCACAGTGCCTAATTCCGTGTCTAAATTTTATTTTCCCCCGCAGGCTGTCCAGAAGGGTATGCCAGGGCATTTGAAGAATTCCTAAGCCTATACCTGGGGTCTGAGGACAATCAGATGCTACTTGGCCTGGCTGACTTGGAGTGGACACTTTTTCTCTCCAGCAAGCTCCTGACATTTCCTATGACAAACCAATGTGACAAGCCAATGAGTCCCACTGTGAGCAGCAAGAACGGGGACCACCAGAATCAATCTTCTACAGAATCTGAAAGTGAAAAGATGATCAGCCTTTACCCTCTCCCCTACCCTCTACAAAAATAAAGAAAATTCCATTAGTTCATTGCATGAACATATGTTAACACCACACGTGAGGCTGGGCACAAGACATAGTCTCAACCCATGAAGACGCAAAGGATTATGGTCCAAAAGATCTATGACATCTTCACTCCCCACCACCACCTGTTCTGGTAGTGCCAATAGGCCAGCATCATGCCATCCTTGGGTTGCGTATGACCTTCCAAGAGACTCCTCCTCTCTACCCCCAAGGGGCCTCATGACTGCAGAGACAGAGGGTGGTTCTAACACACCTTCATCCTTCCTGTCTAACATTACCTCCCCTGCTCGAGAGATGCCCCAAGGACCTGATGTGCCCAGTTTGGAATGAGGCAGCTCTTCCTGAGCCCCTCTGCCGTGGCAAAGGCATCTACTCTGAAATGGAAACAGGATGGACAAGGTCTTCTTGGGTCAGAGAGGGAGGAGCCTGCTCCAGGACGGTTGGGGACCGCAACAGGCAGCACCAGTGCAGTAGGAAAACTGACAGCACTGATTCCTGCCCTCCAGTATGGCTCTTCCTTTTTTGACCAAGTAATTGGACCTTCTATTGACCCTTGGAGGACCTTGACATTGTGGGGTAAATTTTAGGCTGAATCTACCAGAAGCACCTCTTGTCTTGCTAGTGTCTGAGTGCCCAAAGGGTTGATCCTGGAAATGCCTGAGATTTCTTAGAAATTATGCTAGAAAAGCCTGGGATGGTAGAGATTCTATAGGAACCGCTAGAGATCATAGTGGGAGAGACCACCTCATGGCAGCCTGTGCGGAGGGTGTGGGGGTGCCTCCTAACTGGGGGTACTGATTTCCTGGATGTGATGAAGGAAATGGAGGGAGGGGGGAACAGAATCAAGCAATTCCATGTGACATTGGCCCAGGACCTGGTGGTGAAGAGTCCCCAGGCACAGCAGCCCTATGGCCAGGAAGGGGTGGAGGTGGCCCCAGCCATCAGAGGCATCCGGGGAACTGGGAACTTCCCCAGGAGTTGCTCAACCGGAAATGGGGGAAAGACTTTGAGCAGAGGGTTGGGTTCTCCCCTGCCTTCCTGGCCTCAGTTTCTTGGGGTCAGGCTGGTGGGTGGACACATCACTCAGGCCCATGTCGCTTGCCCACTGAGGCAGGCAAGCCCTGACCACCGGTGTTTACATCAATAGCAACCCCAGAGCCTCCTTCCCATCAGGGGTTCTCCTTTACAGCTTGTCTGCCTCTGATCCCTGTGTTATTCAGTCACCATCAGGAGAACCCCCCTTGCTGCCTGGTGGGCCTCCAATCTGGCAATCGAGTCACATACTTTCCTCGTAAGACAGGGCCTTTATGCCTCAGCTCCTGGTCAGACTGTGAACCCCCTGAGGGCAGCAACTCCTGCTGACTCCTTAATGCCTTAAATCTCTGTCCTAAACCTTGTTATAGCCAAATATCGGAACAATGCAGGATCAACATGTTGACCTGCTACTGTTTTATAGCTGCTGGTAGAAGCCACAAAATCCTTAAATCAAAGAAGAAGAGCCACTTATTATGTGGCAGTGGCAGGAGCCACAGGACGGCACGTCCATGCTGGCCCCATGACGTTCACTCCCAGAGCAACTCGGGAGACACCGCCATGACCTCTGTATGCACTCTGGTCCCGGGAGCAGACCCCCTAAGCTTAAGGAACTGGTTCTTTTCTAACAGTCAGTAAGCAACGGAACCTGTAGGAGGTGACACCTGGTGACAGTTTCCCTGGCCATGAAGTAAGTGGTTTCATTCCACCACGTGCTTCTGCCGTGACGTGTTCCCTCACCATGGACCTTAAAGCGATGAGGTCAAGAAAACACAGACGGAAACCTCTAAAGCCATGAGCCAAAGACACCCTTTTCTCTACGTTGATTCTATCTGGTGTTTGTTACAGTAGTGGAAAGCTGATGAACACAGTCTTTTTACACATTACCTATCTGGGCTTTGGGGCTCAACTCCATTTGCTGTTACCCGTTCAGAAGAGCACGCGGGCCTGCCGTTCCTCCATAAATAATGTTGAGGTAAAATAATGTTGAGGTTCAGCCATTCTAAATTTCTCTGCACCTCTAACTTCTTTGAGGCTGGGGGCGGGAGTTTTCAGTAGTTTGGGGCTCGTGTTTACCTCACTGGTGACTTGTGGGCTCTAGACTCTAGAAGACAAGGAAGCCGTACGTGTCACACAGGGGCAGGCCATCCCAGCACATGACTGTGTCAATGAAGGGCAAACACATCTTCCTGAGAAAATTTATCTTCCCTGTATTTTTTCTGTTGAATTGGTATTGTGGAAAATGTGACAATGTCTCTTCCTGGAACAGAGGGCCCTGGAGAGGGAATGGTGGGTGAGGACAGCAGGGAGAGGAGGAGGAGGAGGACTGAAGTGGCTACGGCAATGATGTGTGTGAGGCGTAGGGCCAGGAGGACTTCTGGGGACAGTTGCTGTCATCTCCATGGGCCCTGGGCTGCTCTGACTGGAACATTCAGGAACCTAGGCAGGGTCTTCAGGTGCTCACAGGTTGACAACAGTCAAGGTCTCCTCCTTGGAAGCGGGAGGGGACTCTGGATTCACCCCCAGAAGTTTCTGCTCTGATTCTTCCTCATCCTGAAAAAAGGGAGGAGCAACCCGTGAGACAGAAAGAAGGAGGTGGAGTCGGCCTCGGAGCCTGAAGTCAGGAGAGGAGAGGAGGAGGGAAAGAAAAAGACCCTAGAAACAGGGAGCCAGCCAAAAAAGGCCAGGCGACCGAGAAAGGGGACTAAGGTGTCAGGGACACAGTGGAGGGGACAGTGGGGAATACAGGAAAGGAGGACGTAGAGAGACACAAGCGCAAGGCAGGATACACAGTGGAGCCCCGGTCCCCCAACAGCGAAGGAGGAGCCACGCCTCTGAGCAGGACAGGCCTGACTTCTAATAAGGAGGCTCCTGGCTCCAGGGCTGCCCCCCCCCAGTTTGTCCCCTCTCAGACTCACACTCGCCCATGTGCCTCTGCTCAACTCACCAGGGACTGGGAGCTCTGGCCACACATGCTACGAAGATGTAAACCCAGGCAAGCCAAAGATAGGGCGATGTGCAGGACACAGACCACTATGAGCAGGATGCAGAATGCCAAAAAGAGATTCTGGGGAGAAAAGATGGAAAAAGGTACCCTCAGGTCGCTGCCCACACCGTGCACGTCTACACAGCATGGGGCAATAAAGTGGTGCCACACGGGGTGGGGCAGCCCCAGAACTGGCTTGGCAGCTTCCATCTCTTACCCATTCCAATGCTCATGGTGCCCCCCATCTTGTTGCCCTGCCAATGAAACCCCCGGAGCCATGTGGAGAAACTATTGTAATCTGAGAGGTGCCTGCTGTTGAAATGAACATCTCCAAGGCCTTGAGGTGCAGAGCCTCCATCTCCCCCTCCAGTGCCTGCATTTCACAGGAGCAAAGGGCTGCGAAGGTCCCTGAGGAAGACTGGATTCTTCTTTCTCACCAGGGTCATTTTCATGGTGTTCCTGCAGCTCTCTGTCTTCCAGGCGCTGTAGCTATTTCTCTGGTTATGCTCATTAGTTGTGGCAGCAGGGACCAAGCTGTCACACACAGAGATGAACTCGGAGTAGTTTGACTCGTCGGTTTGCCAGATGGAGCTCCTCACCGAAAAGACACCTGTGGCCGCAGCGGCAGCGATGCCAGCCATCATGAGCAGACCCAACACGCAGCCCTAGAAGAGAGCGATCCCAGACACAGGCGCCACTCAGCAGGGGCACAGCCGCGTGGGCGCCACCCTCGGATCTGTCTCTCCTTCCCAGCACCTGTGGCTGGAAACCCTAGGAACCTTCCGGGGAAGACCCAAGGATCCTGAGGACCCAGGGGTAGAAGACAAGGTCAGGGACAGAGGATGCCTGGGACTCACTGAAAGTTTCCCCCGGCGTTTCTGATGGACAATGGCCCCTGCTCCTGCTGCGATTGCCTGGAGAGAGAAGACAGCGAACACGTCTCCTCATTGGCCCTCCTGACCGAGTGCCCATCGCCCTTCCAAAACCCAAGGCTTCCCTAAGAGCCGAACAGAAGTGGGGTTCAAGAGACCCCACTTGTGGGCCCACGTCCAGCTACACTGTCGCCTCTTCCCAGGGGCTGACAGAATAGACAGGAAAGAGTCTGTCCCAGCCCCAGACCAGCTACCTCAAGAAAAAGGGACATGTGGACTCTGGTTTTTCAGTGGCTTCCCCCAAGCATCTGCCAGAGCCAGCACCACCTGCCCCCTGCCCAGCGGGTACCCCGCCCACTCCTACTCACCGCAGCCCCGGCCCAGAAGGCGCAGCCCAAGCCGCGCAGCTCACTCCTGGGTCCAAAGGAGAGGCTCACACCCAGGGCACAGCTCACAACCCCCAGCACGATCTGCGTCACCTGCGTGGCGGCGTGAACAATCAGCAGCACAGCCCTACCTCTTGGGCTTTCCGTCTGCCTGCAGTTCGGACTCCAGAAGGTTTCTGTTTCCTTACTATCCTCCAAGCTGCGCTGGCCTGTTTCTCCCCTTCTCCCCCTTCCCAGCTTTGCTGTTTATTTTTTGTTCTTTCTTCTAAAGGAAATACATAGATCATCCCTCTTTCTCCTCACCCTACCTCCCGAACCTCATCATTTTGTCCAACCTCAGCATTGACCTCCACTTCCGGTTCTGATACATCTGTTCAGGTACAAATATGTCATTGTGGGGGCTCTGCCACAGACACAAAGATGTGTCACTTGTGTCTCCCATCCTGTTTCTAGCAAAGGGACCCTGACTTTCAGCTGACAAGAGCTGTGATGGTCCCCAAGCCAATGATCAAGCAAAACTGTGGCTCAAGGGCCACCACCTCCTGTTCCGGAACTGTGGCAGTGGACAGCCTAGAAGGAACCCCAGCCTTTGCCTGTCCCCTCTCCTTTCATCTCACATAAGTTGCACCCCTTACTCCGACTCAGTGCCTCCTAGCAGGCCCTGCTCGCACGGGCTCCTGGATATCACCCGAGATTCGTCAGCATTAAGTCTCCTTTCCCGTCTCCCAGGGTTCAAGTCCTGATCGGCCACGTGCCAGCCCTCTGCGCGTGCTCACGTTTCTCTCGGCTCTCGCACCCCAGACCCGCTCACCCCCAGGTCGTGGAGACGCCATCCTCAACGCTTTCGCACCGCTTCAGCTCTGTCTGCACAACGCAGACCTTCCACACCTCCTACCTGGGCAGGCAGCTGGAGCCCAGCGTCCCCCTCGCACTCATGCACAGCCCCTGCCACAGATGCTGCCCCAGGACGGACTCCGCCGAGGGTCCCCACCCAGCCCGGGCCGCCTTCCCTTCCGCTCTCCCGTGGGCATGTGCCTGCCTGATGCTGTCCTGCCTCTTGGCCTTTCCTCCTCTTTCCTTTTGCCTTTGCTTCTTGAACCTCCAATTCCTTCTCTTTCATCCCCGACCCCCCATCGTCAGCTGCACCCACCCCTTCGCCAGGGGCCAGGGTCGTCTCCAACACCAGCTCCGGCCTACCAGGATGTCCGCCAGGATGCTTGCTGAGCTAGCCTCTATGCGCACTGTGCCACCCTTTCGGGGGGCAATGGAAGACTTTTCAGGGTCATCTGACCGGAAAGGCCTAGCAGGTTGCCTTGCACCAGCTGCCTCCATCTCCGTGGGCCCCGAAAAACCTCTGCTCATCAGACTCATGAGCATAAATACCAATTGCGTGGTTGCTCTTTTATGAGGAACTGGATGTCTAAGTAAATTAAGGAGCAAAACAAAAGTTGATAGAAAATCAGAAGGTAGGTCTTTTGCAAAGAGGAAGAAAACCAAGTAATGAAGCTATGGAGGAGAGGAAGGGAAAGAGCCAAAGAACAATTACAATGTTACGTACTTGCACCATCTGCCCAGGATGCAGGTGATCACCATGCACTAATAAAGATCCAAAACTCATAAGTGGCTTTTAAATGAGAAAAAGAGTTCCACCCTCTGTGTCACCTCGTTACCTGCCCCCCGACCACCACCTGTGTACTCTTACCCCCAGAGCCAGCTGTTCATTGCTTTTCCCGGCTTTGGAAGGCCTGGTGTCCCGAGGTTGGGAAAGAAACTGCTTCAGAGACCCCGCTGCCTTCAGCAGCTGCGTCAACGCGGACTCCTCGTAGACGTGGATGTTGATGTGAGTGGGATGGGACGAGGTGGAGGCCACGCTGACTCCGTTCACGGTCACCACATTTTCAGCCATCCTGCCTGCAGGGGAGCAGAAGGGCCACGTTGGTGAGGTCTGGGAGCCCCTGCAGTAGATAAGCGTATGCGCAGGGCTGTGGGAAGGACCGGTATCCTTTTCTGGTCCAAAGGGTTTTCCCAGTGCACAGGTCAATGTCACAGGGACCCTAATTCGGGACAAAAATCCAAATTCCATCCAGAGCTTTTGTCTTCCCAAAATGATATGGTACAGTTTGTCTAGGGTCCAGAGTGGGGCAAAGAAAGGAATATGAATTTTGTTAATTAATTAATTAATTAATTAGTGGCCAGCTCACCCCGCCCTGGGGGTGGCATGTGGTACCAGGAATCGAACCAAGATCCCTGCGCCTGCCTTAAGCTTGCCTAAGCAGGCACTTTAGACCACTGAGATATATATATTTATATTTATATATATATATATATATATATATATATATATATATATATATATATATTCAGTCTTGCTATTTTGCCAAAAAATATATATACATCAAGGAAAGAAAAACTTGCATAAATATTTTAATATTAGATTTATCAAGACGTCACAAGATTAATCCAAGTTATCTTTGGCCTCTACAATTAAAAGAGATGCTCAAAGTGGTGGCTGTCAGCTTCCAGATATTTATTTTTACTATGGCAAACTGAAGAAGTGTGTATCCATTTTTGGTGGACTCTGTATGCATTACACATAATTTTCTCACTAACAAAACTGTTAGGGAAAAATTTAAAGAGACACCAGTATGATTGGTTTCTTACACACCCTTCAGTGACATTTTTGCTCACCAAAGATTTCTTCTCCCCGCCCTTTCCCCCAAATGGCAGCGCACCACGCACGCCGCACAAAGTGCTACACAGTGTTGTGGTCACAGAACCATCTGTGTCAAGAGTCAACCCAACTACAGTCCATACAAACCTTCCTCAGTCGTGGTGTAACGGCAGCATTTCTGGTACGTGACTCTACCGTGATGTATGCAATCGATCCCCTCCTAACAGACACGTAACCAGTTCTAGTCCATGTAATGCCATAAAATGCTCCACTTGAAATGTTCATCTCAATCAGCTTTGGCAAGTTTATACCCTTATGCAATTACAGGTACCACCAAGACGCAGAGTAGCTCTCTGCTGGAGACATTCCCGAGAGGGCTCCCCACAGCGAACCTCCCAACTGGCTGGGGGTAATTACTGATCCCCCGCCTCTAAGGAGCTCAGCATAGCTTCAAACAGTAGTTTCAGTGATTATCAGCAGTTTCATAATTTCATCGTTTCCATTATTATGAAAGAAGCTGATGAGTTGCACAGACTAAAAGCCATCTTATTTACTTCTTTATAAGCTCTTCTTTCCTGTTCTGTCTTCCCTGTTTTATTTTGTTCCCCATAGAAGCGCTTTGTATAGTCAAAAAATTATCATTTACATGGTTTTCAACTATTTCTTTACAACCATGACTTATATTTTGATTTGCCTTGTGTTTTTGTACAGTTTTTGTTCTAAAAATATATAACTTATGTTTAGAAAACTCTCTCGTTTATACTGGAAAGGTTTTATTTCCTATGCTAAAAGAACTTCCCCGCTTCCAGCTTGTAACAGTTCGCCCGTGTTTTCTTCACTCTGGTTTCATGCTTTCTGTTTTCATTTTTAACGTCGATCCCTCTGGAATTCCTGTCATAATCCAGAAGACACAGACCCCAGCTGCTGGTGTTGCTCACAGTGAATTTCTGCAGGATCGGTTCCATGTGTGACAGATGTCTTCTTTCAGTAATTTAAAATGCTCTCCTGAGCAAACAGAAGCTCCCACAGGAGCTGAATCCACGCCAGTCTTCGTATTCTGCCCGTGACTGTGGTCTATGCTGGGCTACGCCTCACAGACACAATTTTAATTAGTGTAGAATTTAATATCTAATTGGGCTGCTTCTTGACGCCCTTGTATTTTTTTTTTTTTTCCAGAATTGTCGCAGCCTTTTTTGCTAGATGATTCCTCCCTATACATTGAAAACCAACTTAGCGGCTCCAACCCACACCCCACAGAGCCAGTCTCAGCATACCTACACCTGAGTACCACCACTCAAACCTGGCACTGGTGCACTAGCAGCATTTCCCCTTTGCCCTCTGCCTGCCCCTCAGAGCAGTCTCCCTCTTTCACCAGCCTGGCCTCCTTGAAGGTCAAAGGTCAGGCTTTCGTCAGGTCTGCAGGAGATGCAGATTCCAGGGACTTCCACCCCACATTCGGTATCTTCCTTGGGGGGTTGAAGGGGGCTCAGGAGCCCTCTGGGAGTTGTGGTCCTCTGGGCCTTTGGGCCTCAGCTCCCTAGGCAACACCACCTCTGTGCCCCTTTCCACACCTTGTGGTTCCTCAGGGCAGCAAAGTCCTGGCCCCCACTCTTCTCTGGAAAGAGGTGGCTCAGTCCTGCTGTCTCAGCCTCCTTGCCTTGGTCTTCCTCCCCTTGCCAGACCTGAGGAAAGAGCAACCTGCTGACCCCAAGCCATAGCCACACTCCCTCAGGGCTCAGTCTCAAAGGCACCACAGCCATCCCCACACAGACTGGAGACTTGGGAAGCCAGGCAGGGCCTTCCCCCAGCACCACCCCCATGTCTAGGGTCGCAGCCTCTGTGCTCAGCCTCATGCTGTCCACCAGCCTCGCTGGACAGGGCACTGAGCCAGGGTCAGCATCTCACTAGAAACTGGTTTCTCTCTCTTCTCAGCGCCCACTTTCTGCTCCTTTCCTGGAGGGCTACAGAGAGCAGAGCAGAGGAAGAGGAAGAGGAAGAGGTCACCCTGCACAGGCAGGGGCACAGGGCTGAAGAGACAGGTGTAGGGTCCACAGCCCAAGAGCCTGCTGGGAAAGGCCCGCCTGGGGTGGGGGACCTGCCTCACCTGCTGTCCTGCAGGAGCCAGAGCAGAGCAGGGCTCTGGAGCAGAGGACTGCCAGGCTGGAGGGAGGAGAGCAGGAAGGAGGGATGCTGCGCAGAGGGTGAGGCCCGGCCTCAGTATTTCCCAGCAAGCAGCTAGGACCAAGGGGCCCTGCTAGGGGGGTTCCATGGTGAGCAAATGGTCAGGCTGGCTCCTGAGTGTGCACACGCGCGTGCGCACACACACCTACCCAGGTAATGTATACTGGAACCACACGCAGTCACAGCACAGACCCGCATTTGCTAGGAAAGCCTGGGCCAGGCAATAGTGTGCCCGACACCCCCATAGTCCAGCCTCCCCATTCCTGTCTGGCTCCTCAGGGCCCATCCTTCTATGGCTGGAAAGCCCTAGAGGAACCCCTTGGTCCCAGCTGTTCTCCGGGAAGGGTGGAAGTCCGTTTACCTAGAGCCTTCAGCTTCCTCCCCTAGCCAGGCCGCACCCTCCCTCCCTTCTTCCCTCCCTCCCTCCGCCATCTCCTCCTCACTCACACAAACCTCGATACTGTGCTCAGCTCCCTGCTCCTGAAAAGGAAGGTGAGACAGCCTCTTTCCTGGGGATACCCTTGCCCCTCACAGCTGCCAATAGAAGCTCAGCAGGCAGGCAGGGTATTGCGGGAGGGGGTCATGTTCTAGGGTCGCAGGGCTCTGGAGAGAAAACACAAGAAGACCCAGGGTCAGGTGTGGGGGTGGAGGGGTGGCACAGGTAGGGCCTGAGAGGACCAAGAGGGGCACACAGCAGTTCTGGGGTGGTAGGGGAGCCCTGACAGACTGCCCTGCACCACTCCTCAAGAGGGAACAGCTCTGTGACCAGGAACAGCCACTTCGGTGTCCCTGAGCCTCAGCCCCTGAGCTCCCAATTCCGATGGACCTGTGGCTATCTGTCCACCTGGCCTCCTTAGTCCTCCTTGTGTCCCTCAGACAGACGCATCCATGGACACGGGGACAGCAGACAGCGGCGAGGTGGCCCCCGAGGCCCCACAGCTCTCCCACATCAACGTGCACATCCATAAGGAGTCGGCGCTGGCCAAGATCCTGCTGAGTGGGTGTTCCCTGCTGCGGCTTCTGGCCACAGTCCCTGGTGCCACCAGCCAGACCTTGGACAGCAGGCAGCTGCTGGTGGCCTCTTGGGTGAGGGGGCTGCTTGCCTTGTGGAGTTGGAAGGGGATACCCCAATCCTTGTGTCAGGCCACTCTCCACCAGCCCTCCAAATACATTGCAACTAGTTCTCCCTGTCCCTGTCCCTGTCCCTCTTTCTCCTTCTCTAACCAGTATACCCAGAGGGCAGCTGCTTCTCAAAGCCACCCTAATGCCCCAGCGAGTGGGGAGAGGGGCCAGGGCTTCCTCTGTGCCCGGGCACCCAGGCCCATCCTTAGCTCCTGCATCTCTCAGGTGGTGCAGACCGTGCTGGGGATCCTGAGCGGGGTCCTGGGAGGGTTCCTCTACATCTGCGAGTGCCGAACACTGTGCACCTCAGGAGCCGCCATCTGGACTGGGGCTGTGGTGAGTGTGGCAGTGACCGTCAGTGTCCTGTCAGAGGGGACCGGGGGTTGCCCTCAGGCTGCCTGGACATCACAACCATCAGGGTGGTGCCTCGGAATGTTAGCAAAGGGCTGCTAATCATGGGGGCCACGTCTTCACTCATGTAGATAAGCAAACAGCCACAGATGGTGGCATGTCCCAACTCACAGGGTCAGCTCTGGTCCCCTGACTAGGGCTCCCAACATTCCCCCACCCTGGGCTGGCTACCACTCCCCACTGCCAACAGGAATCCCCACCCAAGGATCTGAGGACTGGTTCCTCACCAAGCACTGCCCAGGTCTGTGGTGGACCTGTGGGGGACTAGGGGAATCTTGGGATGACAACAAGCCAGAGAAGAAATGTCACCTCCAGTTTGCCCCTTGTCCTCTGTGCATCCAGTGGAAGCAGAGATGAGTACGTGAAAACCTGTCTGTTGTGGGAGTGGGGGACCCTTGGCCACAGTCACCATCTCAGAGCAGGAAAATGCCTGCAAGGATTGAAAGAAGAGACCAAAGGAGCCGCGCTGGGGCTCCCCCGGCCAGAGACACCCAGATCACTGCACACAAAATCCTGGGCTCACTGAGATGCCCTCAAGCCTGGCTGGGTGGCCAGAGAGCTCTTAAGACCGATATCTAGGCCACCCAAAGACTCATCTTGTACTGAGAGATTCTCTAACAGCCTGGGATTGCCTCCAGAGCTATCCCCGCCCCCATCCCCAATCCCTACAAATTTCATGCAGCACCCTATATTGCCTTAAAAGGTTTTGGAGAAGTCAGGGCAGGCTCACACCCAGCTCCACTGCAAGCACTTTCCGGTGCCTCTAAAGCAGCATCCCACAGCCTCAGGGCTTGGAACGAGACAGGCTTTGCACTCTCCACAATTATTTTACCACAAACAACAAAGCACAAATCCCGGGACACACCTGGAGCAGAGAGTTCTAGGGAGAGTCAGCTCCTGGCTGGCCGGAGTCCTGGGGGAACACAGGCAGGTAGCTGGAGGGGACTCAAGGTTCTGTGCTAACCCTGCCCCTGTCTCCTCTCTCCCCAGGCTGTGCTGGCTGGAGCTGTTGCCTTTGTTTATGACAAACGGGGTGGGATCTGTTGGGTGAGTTCTGAGCCGGAGAGAGAGTTCTTCCCGGAAGCCACCAGGCATTGTCCTCTTTGCCCGAGTCCAGGCTATGGAAAAGACTGAACCGCTAAGGCCCCCTCCTGCCCCTCCCCCCAGGCCCTGCTGAGGACCCTTGTCACCTTGGCCGCTTTTTGCACAGCCATCGCTGCCATTGCAATTGGCGCTGGCAGCTTCCATGAGTACCACTACTACATGAACGCTGAGTACATCTGTGAAGATGACTCAAGCCACTGGCCCACCTTGCCCCCCACCACGGAGAGCCCCGAATCTGAGCAGCGGCTACAACTGTGCATGTCCCAGGTGAACATGCTGAAGGTCAGTGGGCAGGGGAAGGGGCGGGGCAAACATCGGGAGTGAGGAGGCTGGGCAGGATCAGAGGAAAGCTGGCACCACAACAGGTGCCCCTGGTGCGCATGTAGCCCCTCGGCTGTCCCCGAGGACACAGCTCTGAGCAAGGCAGAAGCGGCTCCTGCAGCTGAGACATTAGAGACCAGTGGCAAAGACAACCGCTGAACTCCTCCCTGCCACGGAGCCGAGGTCACAAGTGTGCAAAGTGGCACCAACGGGTTGAGTGTGTGCCCTGCCCAGATCCTCCCCAGTCCAGGAGGCCGTGAAGGGATCCAGTCAACCCCGCCTCTGCAGATGGGCACAGGGCGATGTATTCTGCACCGTGGACACAGTGGGCCCCCTCCGGAAGCCGCAGCCTGAGGCACGGACAATGCCCCGTGTCAGTGAGGAGCCGTGGAAAGGGCACAACAGTGACTGTTGCTCCGTGCCCACGACCTCACCCCCTTGTCCCCAGGGCCTGTTCGTGAGCCTCCAGTCCATGCTCGTGGGCATTTGGGTCCTGCTGCTTCTGGCATCTCTGGTTCCCTTTGGTCGGTACTGCTGGAGAAGATTTGCCATGGAAGGGGTGAGTCCTTTGGATGGGGGGCAGCAAGGCTGTTCAGAGGAGACAGCGATGGAGAAGAAACAGCTCAGGAGGAGAATGGGGCCCATTGGGGAGTCCCAGGTAGCCTCACGCCTGTCTTTCTACCCAAGCCCAGAGAGCCCCAACCAAGGCACCCTGGCCAGACCCCAGGGAGCCAGGGGACTCCCCACATCTGTGGGGTCATTATATCAGGTGTCCTGCGACTGGTG
>PVKN010019452.1:0-16356 GCA_004027915.1 Capromys pilorides | reverse complement strand
TTTTTTCTGGATCCACCCAGCTTGTTCCCCTCCAGTGGTGCCTGGCTGAGAGTTACCGCTCAGTCCACTGGCTGCTGTGAGGCCTTGTGGGTCTGAACTATGGGTGGAGTCAGAGTTTTGGAGTTGAGACCAAGGATGGACGCAGGCTGAGGGTCCTTACCGGGCTGGCACGAGGCCAGAGGGTTTGGTGGATAGGTTCGGGACTATAGTTCAGGTGGACTTGGGCAGGGAGATTAAAGAAAGTTTCAGAGATCCTTACCTGGTAGGTGTGCTGGTCAAACCTAACAGGGGGTGGGCTACAGGTGTGGCATGGGACAGGCGCAAAGACTGCCCCGGACCAGTGTCAGCTGTTGATGAGTTCCAGGCGTGGCGGTGTGGGACCGGCGTCCTCCGTGGGCGAGAAGAAGTTCCGGTCAGGCACGGTGGTGCGGGACGAACCTGGCGTCCGCCGCGGGCGAGAAGAAATTCTGGTCAGGCGCGGCGGCATGGAATGAACCTGGCATCCGCCGCGGGCGAGAAGTTCCTGGTCAGGTGCGGCGGCGTGGGACAAACCTCTGCCTCTTATCTTGAGATGCCAGTTTCATTTTCTTTTCATTTATGCATGTATTTGAAAAAGAGTCATATGATCGTGGAGGCTTATAGGGTCCAAGATCTTCAGGAAGGACCAGCAATCTAGGGATGCAGGAGAAATAACGGCTTAGTTCCGGTCTGAATCTGAAGGGCTAAGAACCAGGAGAACTGATGTAGCTCCTCTGGGAGGCCTACAACTTCAAGACTCTGTGTGGTTACCATTTCATTGCTGGGACCAAATATTTGATATGCACAATTTAAAAGAGAAAAGGTTATTGTAGCTCACAGTTTCAGATGTCTCAGGTCATGATTAGTTTAGTTCTCAGGCAAAAACCACTCCCTTCCTGGCAGCCAAGAAGCAGAGAAATCAAGATGAGTGAGAGAGAGTATCCTCTTCCACATTATGCTCCCAGCAGTCTGCTTGCTCCAAAGAGGCCACTTCTCTTAACAGTCTATTCAGCCCTGAGCCCACCAGTAGATTATTAGTTAGATTACTGACCCCTTGACAAGGTTGATGCTCCATGATCTAGTTGCCTTTCAGAAGCCCCACCTGGGATAACATAGATCTTTGGGAGACATCCACCCATCCATATATCTGAGAAGAGCTGATGTTTCGAGTCCAAAGAGAGGAAATAGCACAAATATTTGATTTTTAGGGCAGTGTGGCAGGAAGATTCTTATTCTAGATAGGTTTGACCTTTTTGTTTTGTTGAGAACTTTGACTCTTTGGGTAAAGCCCACAGAGCCTAGAGAGAAAAATCTGTACTCAATCTCAACTTCAATGTAATCTCTTCCAAAAACATCCCCGCACTAAAAAAAAAAACAACTAGAAAATTATCACCAAATATTTGTGCTCTGTGGTCCATTCAATTTAGAACACAATATTAATCACCAAGAACATATCATATCTTATTTGAAAAACAAAATGAACATCTCCCTGTACTTATCAGCTCCTATTTGGGAAAATCCTAACTATGAACTCTTATTAGTTATCCTGGGGCCAAGTCACTGCCACTGTTAGTATACAGCATTCTAAGTGAACCAGACTGGCCCCTTAGTTACTTTTGCAATGGAGAGGATAGGGTAAAATATTTTAACTAGTAATCTTGATTTTCAACAGACATATAGAGCTAAAATTGACAAGACACACTTCCTTTAAAGAAATGATGATAGAACAGTGAAAGGAAGCCAAAATAATAAATAGCTACCACACAGTTCATGCTCTCAAAGAGCGTGCAAGCTATTTAGAGGAGCAAAGCCAACACTGGGATTCATGAAAAGTTTATAATGATGTACCCCACATTGACATAACCAAAAAGTGCACAGTGGTGCATAGAATAGAAAAGTCCAGAAAGCCAGTTATAATCAGGAAACTCTTCATAATAGAGATAGAATTCAAACTGGGCCTTGAAATATTTAGATATAAGTAGAGAGATTAGCCAAAGCCTTTGAGGTGAGAAAAATGAGGCTGCAATAAGTACAGAATGCTGTTGAAAAGAACTTTCAGAGCAGAAAGAAAGGATGCAGTATTACATAGTCACTTATGGAGGGACTTGAGGACTTGTACAATAATATCTCCTTAACCTTTGTCTTGGTTACTTTTCTCTCATTGCTGGGACAAAACATCTGACACCCAGAATTAAGGAAAGAAAGCTTCCTTTAGGTTGCAGATAGTGAAGGGCTCAGTCCATTCTTGACTGGCTCTAAGGTAAAGTGGCACATGGCAGAAGGCAGCAATTCATGGCAACAGGGAACGGCAAAGAGCAAAGGGAGGAGCAGAGGCTGTGACAGCTAGCAAGCCTTGCTCCTTCCCTTATATTGTATTCAGGCTAGCAGCCCCAGGGCGGGTGTAGCACTCATTCTCCTAATCCCAGCAGCACTTACACCCATAATCGCAGCATTGGATTGATCATGAATTAATCATATACTCTAGAAGCCACGTGATGACTGCATGAGGCTTTGGGGGACGACTAGACACAAACCATAACAATCTTCTTACTACATTTTTTATTTAATGTACAAAATATTTATCCTAGCTGACATTTAGGTGCTTCTTAAAACTTCATCCCTCCTTGAGTTAAGGTGCCAGTATGCCTTGATATCCAGGCTGGGATACTTCTGAGTTAAATTGGGAACGGGCTGAACAGTCATCTCAGGCACCAGTTCGCACTGCTCTCCATCCCATTCAAAGTTCATTATTATCATAAGTTCGTTTATAGCACTCCTACTAGACATCTAAACACATACTGTAGCATCTTATCTTGCTCTCTTCTAAGACTCGTGTCAATATTTCATTTCACCTTCCAATTTTTGTGGCACAGTGGTATAGAGTTCAATCTCTGAACCTCTGAGACCATCTAGAATGGATTACACCATATCTGTATTAGTGAATTTACTCTCATTGCTGAAATAAAGTACCTGAGTCCCCAAATTAAGAAGGAAAGATTTATTTAACTCTCAGGATGTAGAGGTTTCAGTCCGTACTTGCCTGGATCCAAGGAAGAATGACACATGACAGAGGACAATAGTTAATGGCAGCAGAAAATAGCAAGAGCAGCAAGAACAAAAGGGAGGAGCAAGCAAACAAGCAAGTTCTTTCCTTCCCTTGTAGTGTATGCAAGCTACCCCCCCTCCCCGTGGGTGTAGCACTCAAACTCATAGTCACAGCATTGGACCATGAATCAAAACTCTACACCCTCACCCCATGACTACATAATGCTTTGGAGGCACATGTAGACACAGACTATAACAGTATCATATCTTAATTTTCATAAAACAATGTTTTATTTGATTTTATTATAATTTTTATTTTTTCTAAAAATGTTAAATCACTCTCCAGATCACTAATATTCAAATAAGAATCTCAGTGCCTTTCATTTTTTTCTTTCTTCAGTCTGACAGTCCCTTTCAGTCCCTAACCTTTCCATTAGAGCCTGTATCATCAGTATTTTCCATTCATGGCCTGATTCATTTTCCTTTCTTAGCTGTATTGGGCATGGTGTTTCCTCAAGCTAAACCAATCTTTTCCAATTCATCTCTTTCATATCTATTTTTCATTTTGTCTTTGAGGACTGGATCCATCTCTTATTATCTCTACCACAAATATTTTCAGTCTTTTCCATTTTCAGGGGTGCCTTCTGAATCTTAGACACATACTCAAATTTTTCCCATTCATCCCATAAAGCTCTTTTCTTATCCTTATTCTCCATTCTTTATTTGTAATTCCTTTCCAGATCTTATGATACTCTTCTTTACTATGACATCTAATAGATTACATCTTAACAAATTTCTTCTTCTAGTATATTGCTATTGTCCCACCATATTCCTTTTCATTCTCCTGTATCTGTCCTATTCTTCTTTTGTTGTCTATTTGTAAATTATTTTCTTAATTTCAATGTTATTTGAGGACATAAAACTGTCAGTGCTTTCTGTGTGATAACCCCCATCCTCAATTTCTCCTGAACAATTATTCTAAAGTCTCCAAATCTATGTCTTCAGTTTAGAATTCTGTTCAAACCCAGATATTTACCTTCAACAGTGAACACAAGAGTATTCTCTGTGTAATTGCCTTAACAGGGTATAAAACTTCTCATTTACCTTCCCGGCCTCATTTTTATAAGTAGCAGATAGAATGAAATATGGATGCCCTTATTTCTGTAAACTTTGTCTGGAACACACCTCTTTTACTTCTCCTATGCTAGTCTAGTGAGAAATGTAGCCTCAGGTGTCATTTTGCCCAAGAAGTCTGCCCTAATGATTCCCTGGTTGGGTTAGGGACCTGTATCAATCAGACAGTACAGAAAAAGGAGTCCACTTAATTTATTTCAAGCAGGAATGAATTAGGTAACAGAATTATGATGGTTACAATATCACTACCAACGTTTGTACTGGCCAGGAAAATCCAGGATGTGTGTTAAAGACAAATGAAGCTCAGAGTTCCTGGCTTAACATAACAATGCACTAATTTTCTCCTCTTATTATAATGTTCAAGGAGGTCAGTATCAAGACGCTTGTTCTGGTTATGGTCACTCAGACATAAATGGTGCCTCTGAATCTTGGGGTCTCCAGCAGACTGTGGAGGATCCCCTGAAGTTTGACCTGGAATTACCTCTCACAGCGGCTGTTGCTTTTGTTGGCCAGGTGTTGCGTTTGGTCTCATCCAGCTCTATGTGCCCAGGAGAAAAAAGAGCTGAATATTAGAATGTACTGATATAGATGCAAAAACTGAAATTTTGGGTGATAAAAGAATGTTTCCCACAGGTACACCAATAACACCGAGAGAACTGTTCAGTGTGTAGTTTTATTTGATGTGCCTTATGCCGCTCTCATTTGAGCTCTTCTTAGGTCCTTCCTCAGTGGGAAGGGTGTTCCAAATGTTTCCAATGATATCCTGGTGTGGGCCAAGGGGTGCTCAGGAAGATGAAAATACTACTTCCAAAGATAGAAATCAATGCACATCACCTGATTCCTCTTTCCTGTCTGCCATACCTGGCATTCCCCAAACACAAGTGTATCTTCAACCTACCATGAAGTATATAAGGGATAGAGCTTTAGGCAGCTGACAGATTACATTTAGCATGAGTAAGATGTAAACTTCTGCTATTGTACAGCATTCAGTTATTGGTGTTGTCCGTTACCTTGTCTAGTCTGCTAATATTTAATAAACACAAATTATGAAGAAATCACAAAGTTACTGAGAATCTTGGATTCAGAAAAACTGAAATCTTAGTTTGGGCTCATAGGCAAAAAATGTACATAGCCTTAAAATTAGAATGATTTATATCAAGCATCTTCTGATCATATCTCCTAACATAAGATATAAATTTCTAAGCAAGAGGGGAGGAGAGGGAGAAAGAGACAGAGACAGAAACAGAGAGACAGAGACAGAGACAGAGAGACAGAGAGACAGAGAGAGAGAGACAGAGAGAGAGAGACAGAGAGAGAGAGAGAGAGAGAGAGAGAGAGACAGAGAGAGAGAGAGAGAGTTACTGGTTCTGATCCAAAATGGTCACATGCTCATCCATCCCTTTGGCAAAGAGGATGAGGGCTGCTGGAGGGCAAACCAGAATAGCTGGCCATCTTCCTGGGACCACAAGAAATGGCAAGTGGTAATTCCTCAGAACAAAAGATGCTGACATCTGAGATGAAGGGTAGAAATGGCATCCCTAATAGCAATTCATTGAAATGGCAATAATTATTCATCATTGGTGTATCCCCTTTATCCCCCTCTCTCTCATAACTACACAAACCATCTACCCCCTTTGTGCTTCCCAAGCCAGGCATCTTTAATAACCTTGAAGAAGTCTTTTATTTGGCAGTACTCAGCTTCCCGTCCCCTCTGCTCAAATCAATAGGAAAAAATAAAGATAATCTACATTAATTTGGTTGCAGTTGTTTTAACATCCCCTGAAACCTTGAAGTTCAGCAACACTGGGCCAGCTTGAAGAAAACCTTTCTGACAGGAAAGCGAGTTTCAAAAAAATGCTCCCCAGTTTGCTAGGCTTATAAGCCTAGGGCAAGTTTAATTAAACTCAATGGAGCATTTTAAAGTGAAGAAAAAATTAGGACAGCAAGAAAAACGTGTTGATTGTTTCCTAATTATGCTGTGGACTTTCTCTCTAATGCATCCCCCCTCCTTTCTCTCCCTAAATAAAATAACTGGCACGTTAAATTTTCACATAGAAGATTACATCTCAACCAAGCATCCTTCACAGGCCTGGTCTACTGCTTCCAACACCAATATAGGGCCTGCTTTCCATAGAGACATTTAAACAAATTTTTTAAAACAGAAAAAAATTCAAGGAATACATTAGACTTCATCCTTTCCTAACCCTTTTATTAAGGAGGATCTCTTCCACTAGCCCCCTTTCCAACTTAGATTCCAATGCCAGAAAAGATACAATCAACTGAGTATTCTATTTTTAAAGACATGATCAAGAATAATTTACTTCCCCATTTTATTTATAAGAGACATACAGTCGCACAAACTACTCTTTTCTGAATAAGATAGCACACTGCAGATATCATGACATTTGAAATTAAAAATGAAGATTAGAGATTACAATCCACTTGTTTTGAAGATAATAGCTCACCACATGCCAGGCATTTCCATGTAGTCTTGGTATTTGTAGTCTTAGTGACTGACACTAAGATTTGAGAGATGCACATACAGATCTTGGGGACTCTAGAGACCTGGCTTGCTGAAACTTGTAATGACAATTACAATCACCTAAAGCTTGTAGCAGGTCACTGCAGAGCTCGCTAGAGGTCTGGGCACGATGGAAGAGGGTAGCTCAGATGTAGCTCTCAAGCCAGAGATTCTCTGAATCATCAGCTCATGAATTAAAATGTAATTTTAATTCTTAGTACAAAAGATGTCATGAAATTTCATCAAAAGAAATAGTGGACTGGGGATATGGCTCAGTGGTATAAGTGCCTGCCTGGTAAGCACAAGGTTCCAGGTTTGATCCCTGATACCGCAAAAAAGAGAAAAGGAATAGTAATAGTTAACACTTATTGGGGCCAGGGGAGTAGCTCTGTAGAGTAAGCACTTGCCTGGCAAGTGCAAGGGCCTGAGTTCAATTCTCAGACTTGGAAAAAAGAAAGTTAAAAAAGAAAAAAACACTTATTACATAGCAGCTACTGTTTTAAGATATATATAGTAGCTGGTATGCAATAAGTGTTTATATACATGGAAAAAATTATATATATAAATGGTGGGAAAATTTGTGTGTAATAATATATATACATATATTACTAATTTTACCAGCTCACATTCCTGTGAGGCACACAAATTATACAGTAAGTTAAACTGACACTGCTAAGTTTGTGCATATAAGACTGTTAACTAAATGCCATCTACCAGAGAACCTGGGAAGATCGTGAGGAGCTCAGTGGTTTCCAGCCTTCTCGCTGCTAAGGACCCCTTTGTTTCAACTTGCCTGTGTGGATTCCAGTGCTTTGAAAGCTTGTAACTACTGCCTCACAAAAGTGGGGAGAGGAGACTTAAATGAAAACATTTACATTAATATATTTATAAATAAATATGTTATGTTGACATTTGGAAATTGCTGGAAGAATATGTATTAGAAAACTACCTTAACAGGGAGGAAGTTAAAATTGTTCCTTGGCTTAAATATCTGACGGAGGTGAACTATAACATCTCTCTGAAAACATCTCCCTGTTAAAGCCTGCACCACTTCTGCCAACTCTATATTTCTCTAACGCAGTGACTTATAAAAGTTTTAGGTGAGTATCTTGGAATACTATAGGATATAATCTATGATCTATGTACTATAGGCTATGGTAATACTATAGGATATGGTCTATGTGATATCCTGAATTTAAGAACACTGAAGCAACGTGGAAAAGACTACTACTGAGTATGCAATGCAGTTACCTCTTCTGGGTTCTCAAAGATCAGTAGAGAATTCCTGGACTTAGCACCAGCAGTTGTTCACCACCATTCTTCTATGTAGTCAGTGCAACATTGTACATGCGGGCACTGATCACAGCCCAGCAACTCAGTGCAAATTAAAATCTTTATAATTTTTTTTAAAACACTATTTATTTATTTGGTATAGGGCCTTGCTACATAGCTCAGACTTATAGTGATCCTGCTGTTTCAGCCTCTCAAATGCTGGGATTACAGGCATGCGCTACCATGCCTGGTCTCAGTGGCCAGCCATGGCATGCGGTACCAGCTTTTGAATCTGGGTCCTTGTGCTTGCCAGGCAGGCACTTAGACCCCTGAGCTATCTCCCCAGCCTGTAATCCCAGCACTTGGGAGGCTGAAGTAGGAGGGCCTTTGCAAGTTTGAGACTACAAAGTGAGCTCAAGGCCAGCCTGAACTGCATAGCAAGGCTGTATCACAAAAAGACAAAAAAAAAAAAAAAAAAAAAAAAAAAAAAAAAAAAAAAAAAAAAAAAAAAAAAAAAAAAAAAAAAAAAAAAAAAAAAAAAAAAAAAAAAAAAAAAAAAACAACTAAGAGTAGAAGGAAACATCAGATCTTCAACAAATGGCTCTGTGAGTGCAATCAGCAGACATGGTTTTCTGGGGCTTCAGTGTCCTTACCTGTCAGTCCTGAGTATGACATCCACAATCCATATTAAGTCTAAAGTTACTTGCTGCAGAAAAATGAAACAATATGCACACTAGGCATTAATTCAACATTTACTAGATTTGGTGCTTCACACAGATCATCTCAGACAAGGAAAAAGCCAGTTCTCAAGCCTAATATTTGAGGTCCTGAGAGCTTTGCTTTCCTCTTTCCACTTTTTCATCTTATTCTGCAAATGATTGTTTTTTTTTTTTTTTTTTTTTTTTTTAATGGAGCTCCATTTAGAGCTCAACATACTATTAAGACTACTTTTTTTGTTTTTCTGCTAGAAATGTATTCTCTACTTCTAACTCTACAATCTCCATCATGGAAAAACTCACCCAAATTTCCCAGCATAGTCAAATGTTACTTTCCTCTAGGTCATTGGAGATCTAGTTAGACCTCTGAATAGAGTGAATTTCACTCTTCTATTCTTTTGCTCTCTCCGATTAAAATGTAGCTTGCATTTACCTTAGAACTCAAGTTTCTCAACTTCAATACTGCAATATTTGTGGCCAGGTAAACCATTCTGGTGGGTTGTCTGGCATCTGTATTTCCAGGTGTTTAGCAGTATTTATGGCCTCTATTCTCTAGGTGTCAGCACTGACCCCACCAATTGTAATTTCCCTGGCTCTTGCCAAATGTTCACTAAGAGCAGAATTATATCTTAGTAAGAACAGGATATTTGTGTATCTATCTTAGCTTCTCTTCTCCACAGGACTTAGAACAGTACGTACTAGCATAAATATTTGTAGAAGGAATAAATTAATAAATCATTGTTGAATAATTATTTGTATAATGAATGGATTTCTGTCAAATCATTACAATTCAACTATCTGTTCTAATAAGTCCTGAGTTAAAAGAAGAAGCAAACATTTGTGGTGGTTGGCTGGAATGGCCACAGGCAAGGCTGATATTTACCCAAACTTCCTCTCAAACTTGCACTCTGTGTGAACTTCATGCTACAGAATAAGCAGCTTGAACTTGTCATGTGGTTTTGCTTTTGATTCTTACTAACATTGGCCTCATAGGGTTGCTCATGTAGTAGAAGAAAGTTGGCCTCCTCTTCATGAGATAGTTTCTTTGTGTTTATCATGCTAGCAAAGGCTGAGAACAACATCAGGAAATCATAGGCGGGAGGGCCAGAGGAAAAGAGACAGGAGCATAGGAATCAGCAATTCAGAAGAGCAGGCCTGGCATAATTGTTCTTGCTGAAGCAAATTCATTTGTCTCCTTGTAAGTTATAACTTTAGGATAAAGTAAAGTATTTAGAATAGTGCTTGTTTTAGACAGAGCAGACCTGTATTGGGAAAACAAGTGCGGTGGCTCACACCTAGAACCCCAGCACTTGGGTAGCTAGGGAAGGAGGATCACAGTGAGTTTAAGGCCATCCTGAACTACATATCAAGACCCTGTCTCTAAATCAACAAACCAAATAGATAATGGTACGCTGCAGAAAAAGCAAGAACATGACTGGCCAAAGCATGTGAAGGTCTTTCACAGTCAAGGTCGGTAAATCTGGCTGTACAGCACCAGGAAAGTGAAGTTCTCTCCCAGTGACGAAGCCAAATCTCTGGCACCTGGCAGCAGCCAGGACCAAGAACAGAGCCAGGATGTAGAGGAGAATCTAACAGGTTGTACGTCTGTATCGCTCATGGGATTTCAATTAAAAACAAAATGCCAGCTTGTTGAGTCAGCTGTTGTTTTAGATTATTGTCCTCTCTTCTATTACCAGAGATAATTGAGAACTGACTTAGTATTCTTTGCAGCAAGATGAATGCCTGTTCTAAAGTCATTGCCTCTTTTCCTGTAAGCTTCAAGCTCCGTCACTATTAGTTTTTCCACTGATTCTTTCAAGAATTTTATAGACATCAAATGGGCAGCATTCGATACACACACACTTAGTTCTTCTGTAACAACAGTATAACAAGAATGGCTATACTGTTTCAGTAATAGCTATGACCCCCACATTGTAGTGCTTGACACATTGTGTCAACTGCTGGACCACCTAGGTGGTTCCATGCCCTGGGTTTTGGGGACACCCTACCTAGTGGGGCAGGGGCTCACCCTAGGGCAGGGAGGGCTGCCCCAGAATGACTCAGGACAGAAAGGGTATATAAAGCAGTTGAGGAATGATTCTGAGTTCCACTTCCTCTGAGGAATTTCAGTCTTCACCATCAGCTTAGACTTCATCTCCCGGCTTCCACCGCAGACTCTTTGGCCTCCAGCTTGGATCCTTCAGCTTTCTGCCACAGATTCTTCAACCTTCCATAGCAGACTCACCAGCCTTCCACGACTTCTGCCGTAGACCCATCTGGGACATATACAGACTTGCACAGAACACTGCAGTGAGCTCCAGACCTTGGACTGAATCCTTCAGTCTCCAATGTTCAGATGCCCTCTGCATGCTGCCTCATCTGACTCCGTGGCTGACCTTCATAAGCCAATCTTGTAATTTCTTATACATCTGCACATCTTGTGCTATGTTTGTTCTTTGTATTATATCTGTTCTTCCAGTGAAGCCCTGACTGATACATTTACCAATAGAAGTTAAAATTTCGGAAGACTTGTGACAAGTGTTGTGTGAAATATTTAATACAGTAACAATCCTCACATGATGCTGTAAGTCACTATTGGCCTTCTGAAGTTAAAGGAGCTAAGGCTTAAATAGTTTGATAAATGTCTGACACAGTGCAGCTGATAATTGGATAGATCTAGGACTTGAATCCAAGTAATTTTGTTCTAGAGACTGTTCATAACCAGATACTGACCCTTTTCCCCATTTGTGACACGTAATATTGATAGGCAGTTATTCCAGTAGAGCAAATCATCAGAGGATACACAGCTATATGACAGCACGGCTATCACATCCAGCACAGTCTTCCTGTGATGTCACACAGTATTCCTTGTATACAGTAGCAGATGACCCACACATGTTTCATGACTAATTCATGATGGGACTTTAGAGTGCAGGGGTAAAAACTTTGAGAATTTGGAATGCAAGATAACTTGTGGACAAACTTTTTTCTTTGGTCATGATTTGCTTTGAGTTCCATTTGTCGTACCATTGTTAATTTTGCAAAAGAGAAAAATAAATGCCATGAGTATTTTTAAGCTGGCCAATTTCTGGAAAGGAATAAAGAGACCCAGAAAGAATTACAATCTTACTAGAGCAGATGGAGAGGGATAGCAGTCCTCATAAACTATGCTTGTCTCAAGCCTGACCTTTGTCACAATCCTGGAATCAAAGTTTGTGGTGCCCTTTTTTGGTTCCTACTTTGAATCTTGCCCAGGTCAATATCCAGTAAAAGGAAATTGTGCTGAATTATCACAAATTTTATTTGTGCTGACTTATTGGAAATACAGCAAGACAGATGAGTTGCAGCATCTGCACACTTGATTACCCTCTTCCCAATTTTTCTGAGGCTTCATTTTGGATCTCTTCGCTGCAGCGTTTTAGCTCTAACTCCGGGCACTGAATCATGCTCCAGTGTCCCATCAAGCATCTCAGTAATGTGATAAATCCATCCAAAGTCTTTCTGTGCCATCCTGCATGTGACAAATGCAATAACACGTCAGGCTCAGAATGATACCCGCATTAGGCAGACACTCCCTCTGCTGACATCAGGTGTTTCTGCTTTATCTGAAAATAATTCACTGAATAGATAATTGGTGAATCCCCAGTGGGAACAAAACTTGATTCTGTCTGAGCATAGGTTACCAAGTGTACTACCATAAAATAATTGATTTTGTGATATATTAAGTGGGGACAGACTCAAGACTACTGAACTTTTCACTTAGGGCCTCGGGCTGAAGTTGAACTAGGGTCCCAAAGGTGAAGAACACACGCATGACAAGGGCAGGGCTTCACACTCCAACAGCCAATTTAACTTTCATTTTCTTTATTAATCTAATATGTTCTACCTTTCAGCAGGACGTGATGTGCAGGGAGTTTCATTAAAACGGTTGAGTTGTTATTGGAGATAATCACCCAAGGAATGTGTCGCAAAAGTCGGGAAAGTCTGAATCATTTTTTATGCTGTTGTTTTAAGGAAGAGGTTTCAGATGTTGATAGGAAAGTTACTCTAGCTATAGGGCAAATTGAATTTCGTTTTTAGAAACTTCTTTTAATCCTACAATAACAAAAAATTAAATCAGTGCTGACATTTTTGTTGCCAGAAGAAGGTAGTAAAAGGGTAAAGAAATAATTGTTAGTTCTGAGAATATAATTAGCAACTTTAATGCTTTAATCTAAAAAATGCATATTTTGAGCCTGGGTGAACGATTAAAGAAAAGATACTGGAAGTCTTTGAAATCTCTGTGCTTGTTTTTAATTGTGAGTTATGATCACTATAATTAGCTCATTTAGTGCATTTATAATGTAAACAAATATGAATTTCTACAAGTTCAGGGACATTGCTGGTCAAATAAGTTTGACATCCTGGCCTCTAGCTTTTGGTCTGAAGCCTTTCTCCAAATATCTGGTAGAAGATATTTTCTTTCATTTGTGTATGGGGGTGAGGGATAAAGAAACCAGGATCTAACACTGGCAGACTTTATCAAGGTTGGGATGTGTTTAGAGATTTTAAGTAAAGGGTGGTAAGAATCAGCATGTGGGCAGCCTGCACACCTCCTGCCTTGACTGTCCATGCCCCTGTCCCTCTGTCAGAGCCCAAGTCGTGTGTGAATCAGGAGCCCTGGAGGAAGTGCCTGGTTACAGATGACAGAAAGCTCTGTGGTGCTGAATCTGTGACTACAGAACCTGCTACCCTACTCTCTGCCTTAACAAACCATAAAACCTCATTATTATGCACTAGAAAAGGGAAAAGGGGGAAAAAGTCCAGAGGGATCAGGGAAATGAACTTTTTGGGGGTCTTATTTCTCTCAGAGGGACACATTAAAATTCTCTCTTTCATTCATTAATGTGAATACAAGCTGCCTGAGAAAATAGCTGATGGGACCTCCCTTAATGAATAGTGGGGCTTTTCTATGCTCTGGAGGCTGAAAATTGGGTTTCATACCACTGAGGGTTTCTCTTTTTGCCTTTTCCTTCTCTCTTCCCTGCGCTGCATGTTTGGTGAGATTTGCAGGACTCACCTAGGCTCTGACCTGCCACACTCAGTTCTAATCGCTCATGTGATTACTGGGGGCCACCCACAGGTAAGTGGGAAGGGCTGGCAGGAGCTGCTCTAGAAGTTCAGAGATTTTTCCAGCTGGACTTAACTTTTGTCAATCACATGCGATCAAACTTGTCTTGTGAAGTTCCTCTTATTGCTTGGTTTTGGATATAGATATGAATATAAAACATTTTTTTGCTCTTGCTTTCAAAAGAAAAGAAACGAGACTTTTACTTTGGTTTGAAATTGAATTAATCTTTTCTCCTTTTCTTGAAACATTTCACAGTCTCACTTCTTTAAGATTCTGGTCTCAGTTAAAGGCTTTTTCTCTCTTAGGGCTCAGTTCATGTGTACAGGCTCGGCAATCCACACATGCATGCCCTCCTCCAGCACTGTGGCCTGTAGAATCCATTGAGGTCTTTCTACGGACTGCTTGATGTTTTCAGTTGTTCTGCTTTGATCCAAAAGGTCCTCCCAGAGCCACTTGTTTATAGAAGGTGAGCTATACTCAACATGCATGTAACTTGATTGGCTCAGCAGCTGAAAACTCTGCTGGGAGCTGAGGCTTGGTTAGAAGCAGGGATGGGGACTGGAGCTAGAAGGGGGACCAGAGTAGCCTCTTCTACTTTGAAGAGCAGATGTTGGATATTTTGTCACAGCTACAAAAATGTGATTAAAATACCTGCCTGGATACATTTATTTTCTTTTTTTTTTCATTTTTAATTAATTTTAATAAGAAATAATGAAACATTTTCAAAATCATTGTAGGACAGCCATAATAATTAATACAATGCATATTGTTTCCTTCATAGTAGTTTGTTTAGAGTACAAAATGCAGTCATAACTTTTCTAAACATTATTAGTACAAATTTTTCTTCTCATTGAACTAAGAGAAAGTAGTTGTATGTATAGAGTCCAATAGTCCATAATAGTAGTGGGTAATCAGCAAAACTGGCAATGTCAGACGCTGTTGACTTGATCATTTTACAGCTCAGCATACTAATCTGGTTCTGCCTGGATACATTTCTGAGGATATATACTACATTTGCTATGTGTTTATGTCTCCAAGGCCCAGCAAATAGTAGATGTTCAATTAGCCTTTGATGAACATGAAGATCACTGATATATGGCCTTGCCCTCCCCCCCATATGCTTCTTATATGTCTCTAGGAGAAGAAGATAAAATCGTCCCTGTGTACCAGATTTAGGTCTCTTCAACTTGTTACTGTAGATTCATACAGTAACTTTCAGGGAGCTTTCAGATCTTTGGTCTCAGACTGGTGCTGCACCCTTCATCTCTCTTGTTCTGTAGCTTCGGTTTCTTTGGCTGAGTAGCTACTGGGTCTTTTCACTCTCCAGCACCTGTATGGCCATTCTGAACTCTCTCATTGGTAAACTTGCCTAATAAAATCAGCACAGAATATATAGACATAGACATAAGACAGACAGACAGACAGACAGATAGCTATATTGAGATATTGATTCTCTTTCTCTAGAGACCCTTAACCAATACAGTAATGAATCTCAATCATAATTCTAAAACCTAAACTAAATTTAAGACTAGCAGAGAATGTGAGCATTAACAGAACTCTACTAATCCAGAGAAGTTCATAGTAAGAATAAAGACACTGAGATCTACTTTCACAGAAAGTCTGATAATGTGGTAATGATATTATTGCAAGTTTCAAAGCAGCCTGTGGATCAGCCACAAGTAGATGTACACATTTTCCAGCTGGGCACACAGTTACCCTCGGAAGTGCATGGTCATGTCATGCCATGGCGGTTAAGGAGTAGAAGAAATTTTTCTAGTAGGAAGGGTGTTTGGAAGCCTACTTAATTTATTATTTTTTATTAATTTTAATGAAAAGAAATAACAGTGAGAGTTTCACAACAGGTTAGTAGGACAGTTACAATAATTAATACATTGCATATTGTCTTCATAGTAATTTTGCAGTACAAGTATGTTTAGAGTACGAGATGCAGGCGTGATACCTTGTCTAACCACTGTTAGTACAAATCTTTCTTCTCATTGAGCAAAAAGAAAGTAACTGTATATATAGTCCAATAGTCTATTATAATAGTGGATTATTAGTACAACTGGCAATATTGGAGGCTGTTGGCTTCAGCCTTTTAGAGATCAGCATATCAATATAGCATTCGTTTTTATACCTCATGGTTAAACTTTTCTGCTGGATGATTATGACTATGATAAAGCAAGACCTATATAGCAAAAAATGTAACTTTTGTATCTGACAAGATCAGTCAAATCCTCTCAGGATTTACCTTGAAAGCATGTTCTAAGTTTTGTACATCTTTTGTCAGTGTCAGCCCTCTGGATGAGTCACAGCCATTGCTTGACCAATTTGCTCTTTGTAAAAGCCTGTTTTCTCTCTAGGTGACTCTCCTTAGGCACACTACACATCATCATCAAACACTTTCCTCTCTGACCCCATAATCTGCTTGAATAGGAAATCTGAGACACCACTGAATTATAGACTATAACAGTACAGGTTCTCTTATGTCCTGATTCCTCACTAACCTTGAAGGGCTAGGGCCAAAATAATAGCTATCC